>CABPRJ010001427.1:1377800-1399145 GCA_902439185.1 Cinara cedri
TGGCAAAGGCTGAAAATCGCCCGTCCAGCAAAATGTTAGTGAAATATCAGAGTTTTTTCCAAGACTTTTCCAGTGCCAACTTAGCGTAGAGGCGCATCTCAATGTGAATAAACAAATGCGTATTACTTCGGTTTTCGGCGCGGCCGGTCTTTCTAAAAAAAAAAAAAAAAAAAAACGTAGTCTAATAAATACTGCGAGATGCGCGTTGTCGGTTGAAAAACAAAATAAAAAAAAAATAAATAAATAAATAGGTCATCGTTTTCGAGAATTTCCGTACGTTTTTATTATTAATGTTAATACACCGACCGGCAAAATATGTTTTGCGTTCGTTTAAATCGGAATTCGAAATCGATTCGATGTTTCGGAGCGCCCACGACATCGAAATTGCACGGGCTGGATTCGGACGATTGCATTGATGCGCAATCGCAACCTTGGGAATCGGCAAACCCTTTGCACGCACACGCACACGCACACGCACACGCGCGCGCGCGCGCGCCCTGTAAATTATTATTCGCACCGCCGTGTCGTTGTCTGTTTCGACGCGATAAGTGATTCTGATATCGTAGCAATAGGTTTTCGAGATATATTATTTTGTGTATCGAGTTCAAAATGTGTACAAAAATTGCAACGAAAAAACACGAGTAATTCTTAACTATATAGCACATATTTAAACAGATATCGACCCACTTATGTGTTGTTTTTTTTTTTTTTTTTTTTTTTTTTTCTATAAAATATATATTACGATAAAATAATAATTATAAAAATATAATTGACGGGACAATTTAAATTTAAATTCAATACGGCGGACAATATTTGAATACGTCAACAGATTGTTTCTAACCCGTGCAGCTTCATTAGCCGCAGTGGCGTGTTTAGTTTTTTGTCGCCATTTTAGGGACGTTTTTTTAACCATTTAAAAAAAAAAAAACTAATATTTATAATTTATTTTGTTTTAAACAATGCATATTATTCGATACCGCATTTAAAAAAGAAAAAAAAACAAATTTACTAAAATAAATAAAAAAAAAAAAAAAATCATTGAAAACAAATTTGCCACCCATCCCAAAACGGTTGCCATAGGCTCCGGCCTACACAGCTCAGTGTTTAATTCTTTTTATACTTGTAAACTAAATCTTCCTATACATATTATCATCATCCCGCCGTTTCTACTTTTAGATGCTCGGTTTATTTTATCGAATTCCCCTCGGAAATAAAGGCTAATGCATTATTTTGAGTCTGTTTTACCATAATATACCCATTTTTTTTTTTATGTATATATTTCTTTTTCCGCTACTTCTGGGCAATTTTAGCGACTCCCTCTAGAATCTTTTGTGTACACGGAATGCGGATTCAAGCGATACAATTTCGGTTGGATTTCAATAAGTGCTCCACCGCCACGTTGCTGTGGAAGGACGGCGTTTTTTAACTTTGGACGTCCTTCCTCATATGCCTCCCAAATCAAGATAGGGCGTTTTATACACATGCGTGGTATTGGTGTCAAGGACGTGCCTTCGGAAAGTTTCGACTTCCAATCCCCGTTCCCACCGTTTGTTCGCGTGATAAAAAAAACATTTGATGATTATTAGTTTGACGAAATAATAAATTTTTCGATTATTTATCATTACAGGAAGATTGTTGAATACTTTTTATGCCTAAATATCAGCTGTTCATAAGTGGTTTTTTTTGTCTCTATGTAATACACGTGATACCAATAATTAACACGCGCGCATACAAAAATTGTGCGGTATACCACGCTATAGTATCCGCAGTTCTCGTATAGTGTAATAATATCAGCGGCATTATTAATTGTTCGCAACAGGAGTTGGAAAACGAACGAATATTGAAGTGTTAACGTTGAGTTGGAATCAAACGGGCGAGGGTCGACCGCACAATCCCACCACCGTACGCGCCCGAATAATATTCTCGCCTGTCGCATAGGAGGACGTAAAGGCATTCGTGTTATAGCATTGATCATGTCAATGACACGAGTTGGAAGAAGAAATACGTTAAAATAAAAACCGAGAAACAAGAATGTTGCGTCACGTGTCATTTATCGTTATTTATTATTTAACCTATTAATTTATGTTGCGGATATTATTGTGTGATATTATAAGCGACACGAATGGTTTAATAATAATAATAATAATAAATAAAAAAAAAAAAAAAAAAAAATATATATATAATAAAAATAGTATTAGTCATTGACAGCTATTAGCACCTATCTGTTTAAATTATCCAACCATATTATTTTTTTGTTTGTCTTGTCGAACGTTCTCAACTCGAAAATTTTCGATTAAAAATAAATTCAATTTAAACAGCGACGGTGAAAAAAAACGAAAAAGTAATTACGACTCTTATCACTATAAGTGGATACCTAGGTATCTAAAACTACACAAACTCTTACATTCCGTAGGTAGTTTCGTTAAGTGAGTCTTTGATAAAGAAAAGAAAAAAAAAAAAAAGGACCGTATACGTATTGAGAGGTACCTTTAACGTTACACGTAATCTCTGAACCTTGAATAATATTATGTTGAACGATTTTCAAGTGTACTACGGGGGTTATTGTGTAAATAAACTACGATTTCACGAGAAAAGTAAAATCAAATTAAATGTTAGCGATTTTTTTTTCTTTTTTTTTTTTTATTTTCAAATATTTCCCGATAATCTCGTTACGTTATTATCTCATACGCCGCGCGATCAAATGGCGTACATTTATAACAGCTAATCGCCGAAACGAATATTTCGAAGGTTTTATCATAGATTTAATTGGTACATCTTGGCTCCCGTATAAATCGATCTAATTACGTTATTACGCGCGTCCTGTGTTTAATTTTTCGACTCGACGTTTTTGGTTTTATATCCGACCACGCTGTACCGTTAAATTTACGATCATAAATCATATTATCATGTTACCTGTGCAGGAATATTACAATTTATATAAATTCTTAAATCACATATTAATTGAATGTTAAGGACGTTTAATTGAATGATTTTTCAATTGTTTAATATCGTCACTCTTGGCTGAATATATAAGGAGGCGACCTTCGAATAAAACAATAATAATTATATTTTCCTATTCAATTGGATTATTATTATAAAATGTTTTTTTTTTTTTTCGCACAGATTGATACTATAGTGAATTGTATTCGTAGAGATAATGGTTTTTTTTTCTCGTTTAAATTATAAGTATATAAGTACGTTTAAAATATCCGCATATTCGCTATACATAAGTGACGGTAAATGGGACCCCACCTCCCCACTACGTCCTCCATTCGAGTGCAGTGAAAGAGCGTAGGAAATCGCTATAAAACATACCGACACATTGCGTATAACGCTCGCCAAATTGGCATAGTCGAATGCGAAAGCTAAAAACTCGAAATACACATTTCGGCCAAGAATTGCAGGTACCTGTTTTTTTTTTCTCTGTAAAGTCCCTCGTAAAGAAAAAAAATCACTCTCGTGAAATTTTTTCGCGGCGGTATTTTTTAAAAATCGATAAAAACAACAACAAATTCCAAATTAAATTAGTGTTCAAGACTCGTAATATTACGACGGGAGCGCGCACGACTCACCGAATTCGCGTTCAACCGGGGCGGAAAAAATTTAGTGCACACGCCGACTTGTAAACAAACGCGGAGCGACGGGCGCGTGTTCGCCCCGCCCGGCTCGAAATAAAATTAACGGCGCGTCGCTATTGTCGTTAAAATGTCACGCGCTAATTGTTCTATTTCGAACGCCAGGGTACTAACGGACGGTGTTCGGTAGGCGATCGAAAGTGCGGACCATAATGACGCGCAGTGTCTTATGTTTCGGGCGGAAGAATCTTGTTCGGCGAACGTAACGCGTCTCGGAATTCGAACGCGAACACAATAACGCGATTCCAGACGAACGGCGGCGGATCCGACGCCTCCGCGCAGCGAACTGGCATGGCTCACAAATCGTTTTTGCTCTGTGTTTCCGTAAACGGCCGATAAACGACTGTCGGCAGTTCCGCGCATTTCAGAGGAAAAGTGGTACCTCTGGCCGAGGTACTCGGCTCTCGGGGGACCGCCGCGATGCCCGCCCGTGCGCGCGTTTATGCTTCGCGGTACAGTTTCGATTCGAACGCGGCGGATTTTCGTTATTTTCCCCCCCGTTTCGAGCCGCCCGATTTCCGGGGCCGGGCCGCGACCGGTTCGCCCGACGGAATACCGTGCGCCGACGCGACAGTTCGGACGTTCGTTTGTTTCGCGTACACGCGCGCATTGTGTTTAACATTCGTGTTCGGCTTGTCCGCGCGACCATATCGTTTCGCGGACGGCGGTCGGAACGCGGCCGGAACGGTTTTTCGCCCGCGACGCCCGAATTCCGTTTTCGCGCTTTGACGTTCGCGGGCGCCTGTCGGGGCGGGCCGGGGTCCGTCGTACAACCGCCGCCGCACACGCGCGCATTGCCGCGACCGGCCGGTAACGCCGACTGGACGGCGACGCGTGATGGCGCGAACGGTAGGAGGAGGAGGAGAATAAAAAAAAAAAAAACCCGGAAAATACGCCGCCGAACCGTAAAAACTTCTGCCGGTCGCGAAACAATTACGTTTTGCAGTCCCGGCTTAATCGGCCGATATTATTGTCAATCTAACGCACGGCCGTTCGGTTCGAACACCGCGAGACGAGCGTTTTTTTTTTTCCGTTTTATCGACCGCACACTATCGATAATGTTTACAATGATTTACGAGGCGCATTAACCGTAAAGTTACTGTTGTGCCGTAAATTATTAGCTGTTATAAAAAACGTATCGGAAACGCAATAGCGAATCGCGCGCGCGGCGCGTTTCGTCCGCCGGACGGTGTGCGGGTTCGCGACGCGTTCCGGCCGCGCGGGCGCCGATTGAAACCCGGCGGCGGCCGGGACACCGGCAATGTGTCGGCAACGTTTTAACGCGACGCGACACACGCGCGCTTTTGTTTTTAGACGGAAACGCGACGCGGTGTTTTTGTTTTACGCGTTGTGTATTTTAGCTCTAAACTCGATCGGTGGGTTGTATTTATTTTCTGTTAGCTTTTACACCGGAGGCTTTGCAATCGTTACTGTAATTGTTTGCCATCCGACTTTGATTGTTTGCCGTCGTGATAAACACTTTGAGCGGCGAAAAACGTTTGAAAAAAAAAAAAAAAAAAAAAAAACTAAATACCCNAAAAAAAAAAAAAAAAAAACAAAACTAAATACCCGACACAACACGTAGGCCACCGGGCCAGTACCAATCGATAATATTTCTATAATCGAGTTAGGTTATTTAGGTTTAGGTTAAGCGGCACGGCGTACGGACACACGTCCGTAATTGTATTGCGGCGCGTTGTAACGTGTCGTACCGCACCGGGCGTATTCCGACCAATTGCGGCGGGGACGTAACGTTTGCGAGTTCACTCGATTGCGGTCGCGGAACGATAATAATCCGGAACGTCCGATGATATTCGCAATCGAACGCGTTTAATTCCGTTGCGGCGCACAGCGAAAACCGATAAATAATCCGTTTTGAACGGCCGTAGGACAGGGTATCGGAGTGTCTCGTGCAATCGCGGGTCACAATGTGGTGCACTCCGGTAAGCGCACGTCCGTCAAAACGACTGCGAATGTTCAACCGCGCCGCCCGATACACGAAACGCATCGGACGAGTAACCGGAACCGGATCAATCGCGTCCGTCGACGACCATAACACGCCCGCGCGACTGTAACGATTGATAACCGCGGACCCCGGGACCGTTTACCGTACCCGTTTGGTTTTCACTCGAGTATTTTCCGGGCCGTCTATCGTCTTCTCCTCGGCGGTTATACTCCGGAACGTTTTCTGTTCGCAGACACAGTGTCCGCGCGACGTCCGTTTCGAGAGCGCGGAGATGCGCGCCCGAGTCTATTTCACAAAATCGTGTCCGCACAATATCGTTTAATACTGCGCGCGGGTTTTCACACGCCGCTTTTTAATCCCGCGCTCGTAACCCGGCAGGGAAACACGAATGGCGTGACGTTTATACGTGTTCCAATTTTTTATTTTGTTTTCTTCTAGAAAAATCCCGAAAGAATCGCGCGAATACATAATTACAATATCGCTTTTTTAATTCGCTCACCCGAGGAATTCGATTCAAGCGGACGCACTATGGCGATCGATAATATTTTACGAATAATATCAAAACCGGTTCGCGACGAGCGAACGCGCGGACGTAGGTACGCGAGACAATTAACGTCCGATTCGGTTTCCGCTCGCAACAGGATTGCCCGGCTAAATCGAAACTGCGCGTGTGTTGACACCGACAGCGTTACTAATTTACAGCCCGTCGGTTTACGCGCAGTTAAAAAAATACTGACGCGATAAAAATTACCCGCGATTCGCTTCGGCCGCTCATTGTTAATCCGTCGCCGTTTCCGGCCTCGTGCGCGAAACGGATTTTAACGCCGAGATTACCGGATCCGCCGCCGTCGAGTCCCGCGCGGATCGGCAGGCGGTCGGGGCTATTACGATATTCGTCGTTTGTTCAGCCGATCCGACACGTTCGCCGGCCGACTTTGCGGACATTTTCTCGCGGGGCCGTTCGGGAACGGCGGAGTACCGTCTGCGGTACTGGGCGGCGCGTGACGATCCGGACGGAAAACGTTTCCCGGCGGCCGCCGCGCGACGCGCACCGTTGTGATTTATTACGCAACAGTTTTAATACGCCGTCGTTCGCGAACGTTATCGCCCGTGTTAATAATAATGACGATAATTAATAAATCGACACCGTCGTAAACATTATCGTGCGCGACGGCGATTTTTTTTTTTTTAACGTTCTTTCTTTTCTATTTTTTTTTTTCTTTCTCTGTTATTTAACGTCGAATAAACCGCGACGTCGCGAACGACCTGTTGGAATGGTAGCGCGCGTCTCGGAATTCCCGCGGGCGAATTTCTAACGTTCACCTGCGAATATCGCGCGGAAAAGGTCATTAAATATTGATTTTCTCTCGGGGGGTGGGGTGGTACACGCGGACGGCGGCGGCGGCGGCCGCCGCGTGCCGAGTGTCCGACGGGATCACCGTGTACTCCCCCGCGCACGCGGTGTAGTACGGG
The DNA here is from genome assembly GCA_902439185.1 of Cinara cedri. Taxonomy (NCBI): domain Eukaryota; kingdom Metazoa; phylum Arthropoda; class Insecta; order Hemiptera; family Aphididae; genus Cinara; species Cinara cedri. The sequence continues at coordinate 1,384,875 of CABPRJ010001427.1, forward strand.
CGCGTAATAACGTCCGCGGGCGGGTATATCGCGGACGTGCCGGGACGGCGGTCGCGCGACACACGGGCGTACGGCCTACGGGCACGCGGGATTCGACGCGTGTGGGCGAGCGGCGGGCCGTCCGGAGCGGACGATCCGAACGGGCGCGTACCGCCGACGCTGTGCGCCCGCGGGCTACGGCCGTACCAGCGTCCGAAACGCGGCGGAAAACCGTGTCCGGCCCGAGTTATTGTTAACGGCCCCCCCCCGTACAGCCGTTATTACAGCGCGACCGACCGGCCGCCGTCGCCGTTCACAACGAGACACGTTCGGCCCAACTGAACGTGACTACAACGACCGCGGCGCCGCCCGCGTAACCAGTTACGTCGACCGTCGACCGCCCGGGACGGGGAGACCACCCCGTCCGCGCGCGTCTTGCGCAACGCTGCGCCCTCCGCAACAATAACGCTGTAGGCACAGTCGACTGTTATTGGCCACCGGGCGCGCGCCGAGTGTAAGACGCGGTGTGCGTGCGCGCGCGAGTACTCACGGGTGTGCGAACGGATATCGCGACTCTGCTCTGCCGGCGGTTGACGCTGCGACGGCGGGCGATGTGTGTGCTCGGGTGCGGCGGTCCGTCCTGCGAGCCGTTACCGTGTATCGTGTTGTCCTCGTCCGGCGTTCTTTGACGCGGCTGTACGCTGCGGAAACACGCTCGGGCACACGCGGTGTCAACGACGTATTCGCGCCAATAAAATAATACCGACGACAGAAACGCGGAAAAAATTATCCGATCGTTGGTGAGGGGGGGAGGAGGAGGAGGAGGAGGAGGAGGAGGAAAAAAAATAAATAAATAACAATAATTACTAGGTACGGAGAAAAAAAAAAAAAACGAATAATATTTTACCTGCGTTACACACGCACGCGTGTTTGTTTTCGATTCGTGCGAGTGGTGTGTGTACGTGCGGGGAGGAAACAAACTTCGCGACTAAACGACGCAAGTGACGCGGCGACGGCCGTGCGGTTTCTAGAGCCGCAGGATGCTAAAAATGCCACCGCCGCCCGATCATGGACCGGGGCCGGGCCACGCTAGCGCCCCTAGCGGCAACGCGCCCGTCGCGCTCGCCGCCGCCGTAATCGCCGCCGCCGCCGCCGCCGCCGCGGTCGTCGTCGTTCTCCGCGCGGCGGCGGTTGGGACAACTATAGATTTTTTGGCCTAGGGCAAGGCCGCGGTCGGCCACAATAGCGGCCGGTTCCGTGGCGGTGCATGGTCGGGCGATTCTGTGCGCACCATCGCGGACACCATCGCCGCGCGCGTCGAGTGCCGTCACGACGTGGTTAGACGATGGCCGTGCGATATTTCGCTACCCACCCGCCCACGTCTCATGGATTTTATTCCACAATTCTTTTGTTTTTTTTTTTTTTTTTATCTGAAGGAGATAGCTTTCGTCAGAGGCGGATTGACGAATAGGCCAAGCAGGCCCGGGCCTAGGGACCGCAACAATATTAAGTCGCATAAATGACGCAAGTATTTTTTTTCTTCCATCGAAAACAAACGCGTATTTTCGTTGAAGTTTAATCGAGTTATATTTTCATTGATGGTGTTTGAAGTCTGCGGCTGCCGGTGACCCACATATTACGTTGGGCACCGTAAACAATTATTCTTATCGTGTTAATAATTATTATACGGGGTCTACAACGACATTAAATCGATTGAATGCATTATCTCTATTAAATATAGAAAATTAATTTCTTCGAAGCTTGGACTGTCCCGATATAGTAACTGAATTCGCTGTCAGGAAATCCGGGAAAAAAATTAATTTGAAACTAAGTGTTTTTTTGTTTGTTTCCCCCTCCCCCCCTATAAACAACTTTTCTACCGGCAATTTTACTCAGATTTACAACGCCGACGAATACAATAATGGCGCCGATTTATACAGGGCCTGAGGGCGCTAAATTTCTGAATTCACACGGAGAACCCGCAACGTGCTATCGCGGAAATTACACCGGCGACGACACCCGGCCATTGACTCGTGTCCGCCCGGAGCCGTCACCGAGATGAGTTGAAAAACGCATGCATTTCGCCGGACTCGTTTCGCGGCCGCCGTTGGGCTCGCGCGCTGGAAAAACGACCGTCCCGATAAACGTATTGTGCACATCACCCCGATCGAATTGTCCGCGCCGCGGTAGGGTTTTGAAAACGTCAAAGGACGTCAGAGGAACGCCACTGTCCGAGCAGACGTGGAAAAAAAAATAGTGATCGATGTCCGTCAACACTAATCTAATTCTAAAATACGCGAAACAATCTAAACCGAGTGGACGCGGCGGCCGGCGAAAAAAAAAAAAAAAAAAACACCGGCACAAAAACGTTTTCGCGCGTTCCGAGAATACGGATTACCCCGAGTGGTTTTTAGAGAAACAAAAAAAAACCGCAATTGAAAATCGTAGAGGACAACTTTTCCCGGGGCAATGCAGGAACGAATTTTCGGTATTTTATTTAATTGGCATAATGATTAACACGGGAAAAGTAAAAAAAAAAAAAAACACGAACGCTTTTCGATGGAAATATTCCGTTTTGATAACAACGTATCAAAGATCCGAGTCCTATATTGCCGTGGAATAAGTTGACCTCCGCAAGTTTTAATTAAGTGACAAAATAATAAAGTAAAAACAAAATTGTTAAAATTGCTAATGCTCGTACATAAAAATAAAATAAATAAATGAACCAATGGGTCGCCTGGAGTATTACGATAATTGTACTATACGACCGGTTTCCAATTATCCAGGTGTGTCACGGTGGAAACGCAAAACGCGGCTGAATGTAAAAATATTAAACGAAAGTCATTTTTAGAAGAATTACACATACACAGTAAAATAATGAAAAGTAATTTTCAATATTTTAAATGGTCAAACCGATTTTAAGAATAATATCCTATATCAATGCAATTTAGATAATAAATAATAATAACCGAATAATTGTTATTTCTCGGCATATCTACGTCTAATAATAACTAATTTTAAATAATCTCTCCTTTTTAAAATAAAATAATTTTTATATTCCACGTAAAACGACCAATTTGTAATTTTATTTTTATCCATGCATGTTCCTTCGTTTAATTTTTTACATTCAATCGCGTTTCACACTGTGATGTGCCTGTGATGATGAGTTTTCAATACGAAACCGGTCGTATAATAACAATTATCATAATTCACCGGGCGATGCATCGATTCATTCATCTATTATTATTATTATTATTTTTTTTTTTTTTTCCATATATATAAATTCTTTATTTATATATTTATTTACTTTATTGTTTCAATTAAAGTTTTTTTCCCCTCTCTTTTTTTCACTCAGTAAGCAGCATTTTCGGACCTACGAAACCAAATTTTCGCGCGCAAATGTCGTAATTATGTCCGACGTGTGGCGCTCACTTTCCCGGCGGCAGCGTTTGTCCGATCTTCGCATGCCGGAAGTTCGAAACCGGATCGGTATCCGCCCGAGCTGTATGATATTTCTAGAACACAGACTAAAATAGATATCTACCGTTTGCATACGTATAATTATCGACAATATCATTTTCTATGTTATCTTCGCGAAACCAAATGATAATAACAATAACAATAATTATTATTATTATGTTAATTGATTATACCGTCCTAATTACGTTTTGATTTCATACGTCTTGTGTACTCCAATGAGTGTATGAAACGGCGGGCACGTGCATATTTTAGCGTGTCATTCGCCTTATCTTTATTGTTCTATGTTTTAAATAGACAATATGACAAAAAAAAAAAAAACTAAAGCAATAATGTCCATAAAAAGTGCAATGAAATGCCGTTTAGCTAAAGAGAAAAAAATATAAATTCCTAATGACCTTACTGGTATACATCAGGTAACACGAAAGGTAATTATTGTTTATTATAATAAATATTTCGATATTTGGCATGTTTTGTTTCAATAATCACGCTGTATACGACATTTTATAAGTATAGAGAATCTAGCACGTCAACTAATGCTATACAAATTGCGAAGATTACGCCAATTCTGTAAGTAATAAGATTAAAAAATACTTGTTTTATTTATTTTATTTTATTAAGTTCTAAATTTAATTTAATTTCCTCAGAACAAAATTGCTATACATCAGATTCTGAGTGGAGCAAAAAAGCTTATGGCTTTACAAAGATTTTTTTTTCCTGTGAACAACTATTTTTATCACAGAACTTGCTCGGATTTATTCATGTATTTTCTCATTAAATGCGAAAAACCGAAAATACTCTCTCAGGATAAGTATATGAGGTTTATGTGCCGGAATATTATTTAAAGGACCACGCAAAGGATTCTAAGCGTAATGGTGACTATTAGTTTCTATTTTTAAAGACATTTTATAATTTATTTGGATCCCCACAAGCACTTTAATTATGGTGACCAGTCACCAGACGTACAAAACATTACGAAATAATTTAATTGTGTATGATGTGAGTGTTGTGTACCTATTTAAATATTATATAGGTAATTAATATGTACCTCAACACTTGAAAATGAAATACATGCTGATGTTACGGACCATAGATTAGAAACAGCTGAATCTTCTAATGATACCGTTGATTATGGGTAAATTATTTTTAAAATAAATTTAAAAAATTATGTTGTCAAATGTATACAATATATAGATTTCCAGAAGGTCGTAGGGTTGTCGACACACGCATTTATTTGAACAGATTCAGAAATAGCAGACATGACAAATTTGACCGCTATTTTTTAGACATGCAATTTTTAAAAGAATACCGCAGAGGTTACAGTTCAACATTTATATTTAAGCGTGAAATGTGTGGTACAACTTCATTTACGAGGGCTAATCAAAAAATATCAAGACTGATAACATTACTCGGAAACCGAGCGTTGAAGAGCAAAACGATTTGTAAACCTTGCTTCTACGACTTATACTGAGCACATCTATTCGTATAAAATCTCTATAAACTTCTTCGTTTTGATTTGACGATATTTTTCTAAAATTTGTTTTTCACGTTTGGCGATTTCGTAATGAATCCAAAAGAAGCGGAACTCGCTGCCACTCGAGGGCATATTTTCAGTTTTTCAATTGACATTTAATGGCAAAAACCATGAAATGTTGCANATCTCCAAATCTGTCAAGTTACTCTTCTTTTGGGTTTATTAAAAAATCGCCAAACTCGAAAAATATATTTTACAAAAATATCAGTGAAATCAAACCGAAGAATTTTATAGAGAAGCAATAAAAACAAATGTACTCAGAAAAAGTCATAGAAGCAAGTGATACCAATCCTACTGCTCTTCGATGCTCCTTTTCCGAATGATACTGTCAGTCTTAATACTTTTTGATTAGCCCTCGTATAACATCTGAAAACGAATGTATGATAAACGCAACTAATTATTTGCCAATAAACCCGCCATTGGTAAATGGCAGTTTAGCCGTTGGTAAATGGTTTTGTTTTTCTTTTTTCCATGCGACTGATATCAATCAATGGTGTACATTGGTAAATAAATGTATGGACGTAACTCATAAATGGGGTGTTAAATATACCACAAACAATTATTCTCGCTGGCTCGAAATAAAGTTACGTACTAACCGTTTACTACTAGTGGTTTACTGCAAAAAAATATATTTTTACTTTGTCTCGATGTGTGTGTGTGTGTGTGTGTGTGTTTAATTAATTATAACTAATGAATAAATAACAATGAATATAAATAATTGATTAAAAATTTAAAACAATTCCGTTTACACGTGCTGAACACACGCCGTGTACCCGCGTGCGCCCTCCGTTACACCCTGACGATACGTGTATTGTGCGTAGCGTAACAGAGATGCAGTTTGAACACGTAAGGAGCGATATTTTTGTTCAATGACAGTTTCAGGAACCGGTCGCACGCGATTGGGTGTGCCGCGCTCGTCCGTCGAACTTCCGGTCTGGTCTCGTCCGCTGCTTGTCTGCACAACAATCGTCTCTGACGCCGGCAGTGCCGTCCAAGACGCTGCCGCGGAAGGAACGATCGAAGCGCGAGACGAAGAACGCGGATTAGCCACGGACAGCGGTGACGTCGACGACCGTGGGGTGCCGGCGTGTACGGTGATCGCCGACGGCCGACGACCCGAACGCCGTTACGGCGGGACAAAGTTTAACGCATTTCTCGGAGCCGCGGGGAACGTATTAAAATATCGAATACGAACAAATGTCTTTTACCGTTTTCTTTTCGTTATTTTTGTTTGCAGATAATCTTAACGTTATGCTGCACAGGCCACCCTTATTGGATACCGGACAGACAAAAATCTTGTTCGTTGGCGTTCGTACAATAGGTACTGCTCGGTACGGCGGAGAGCTAATAGTTTTAAATTGGAAAAAGGCGTCAACAGCAATGGAAGCAGACGCAATTGTAGAAGGGTTTTGTAACAGCGTAAATGAGCTGAAGTACAACAAATTGATCGGTAAATAATTGTTGTAATTTATTTTAATTACATAATATTGTATATAGTACAGGTTTCAAGTAGACCACTTCATTGAGTAGTTGACTAGGTGAGGTCACTGTGATGAATGTTAAAATATTTGAATTCAATGATAAATCGTTGTACGATATATAACGGAGGTTATCTGTTAGCCTATAGGGTTTTTTATTTTATTACGTTTATATACTGTTTAATAAATGTACGTGTTACAATTTTTTACACGTTTTACTTAGGATATTTGCTTCAGGAAATAGTTGATCCGATTCACGGAAAGAAAATGCAAATTTAAGATAACAGAGAACCAGCTCATATAACAAGCAGAAGCACAAAATTAAATGAAACAAAAAAAAAAAAAAACAAATAAAAGCACGAAAAAAAAATATATGTAAAAACTAATTAAAATTTTTCATTCGCGCCTTAATATTTTGGTACAATAAATAATTGTCAATATGATTGATTTGTTACCCGTACAGCACGTATACTGTATACAAACGTGTATAGAAGCATAATAAGAAAAAAGTGAGTAAAATCGAACGATTTCACGACCTATTGCGAAAATGATGGCACTCAAAATTATTAAAAACATGCATTTATTTATTTTTATATTAAAAATACAATTATTTTATAGAATAAAATATATATATGTATACGATTTTCCAATAATATACATCAAATACATCATAAGTATAGATTACGTTCGGACGCTTTGATATTCTAAATCTACACCGACACAAATAATTAAAAAAAAACAAAAAAAAAAAAACAACTAACGTTTAAATGAACAAATTTTCGCGTTTATTTCGTTTATTTCCTCTTCGCGAGTGAGATTCGGCTCGCGAGCCGCTTATTGTCTGCTATTTAATGCATCTAGCCCACATTTTTTTTCAGCCAGCACTCAATTTAACACAATCGCTGCTATCTAATTAAAAGTAAAATTAAAAATATCGTTCAACGTTATACTATTTGCACTTTTTTTTTTCTTCTCGTTCTGTACGGTTAGGGGGCTCTGCCCGTTATTAATAAATAAATAAATAAATATGAATAATTAACGATTCGCGTAGCCGTATAAATTTAGTACTAATCAGTCTTTGTTAACATTTATGCTGTTCCTAGATTAGGTATCCGACAGTAATATTGAAAAACAATAGTGGAATTAAAATATTAACCGTATCAATGATAACAACGACGGATTATCTAATATCCAGAAATTATATTGTGTAGACCAGTGGTTTTTAAACTCTTTAGGACCGCGATACGAATTTTCCCCCGAAAATCGATCGCGACCCACGTGGTTTCGCTTTTCAAAAAATAATTGTAAAAAAACAACACTCGTTTATTACGTTTACTATTTATTACTTTACAGGTCTATAATGAATATAATAAAAAATAATAATAACAATAAAAATAAACGTGATTGTAAAATCAATGGCGTTCCTCGCTCCATTCAGAATCTAAAAACGTATATTTTTTTATTTTTTTTTTTTCGGAATCTAATTAATTCAAAAAACTCTTCGCGACCCAGTAGACAAATTCGTTCAAGCAAAGAATATTATATTTCCGTCTCTGCATAACGCTCGTAATAACAATGTCGAGCGAATTAGGTGCACAACGTGACGTACGCGTATGGGTGTACTTTATGAACCGTGTATTACGGTAATATCGTCCCTGGGAATTTTAGTCTGTGCGGAAACAAAACGACATGATATTATAATATCGGGTGTGTATAGTAAACGTAAAATATACGACGGGCCCACGCGAAACGCCAGTGAGACACGCACGCGCGATTTTTATCGCAGTCCGTGTAATATTGATACGCACGCTTTCGGTGTTTTTGCGTTATTTGCCAACTGTTTCGCAGATCCCTTTTTTTTTATTTTTTTTTTTATTTTTATACGTGTAGATACGTCGTACAAAAAATCGTTTTCCGCCAAAACACGCGCTCGAGGCTTTCGGCTAAAACCGTAGACGTATAAAGTTTGGCGCACACAAATCGTATCGAGTAAAACGGGGCGTGTTTACTGCGAACCGTACTACGTCTTATCAAATAGGAATGAAACCCGAGGTCGGATCGAATGACTGATGGACGCGTATTCGTTTTTTACGTGAAGTTGAACGATAAGTCGTAATACGTGTAAACACAGTAATAAGTTTTGATATAATATAAAATTATTTTGTACAACGTTTCGTCCGTTTTTGGTTCAGTTTTCATAATTTCGTTTTCGTTTTTTTTTTCTTTCTTCAAATTTCCTTTGTCATAATCATTACTTACTGTAATAATATTTAATAAATAATATTCAATAGTTTATAATATGATTTGTTTCGAGTGGTATTTTTTGACTTTTTGTAAACATATCGACAATGTTTCCGTGTAAACCCGACTTAAATGTGATAACGATTGAACACAAAAATGGCTGGGAGGTGGTAAAATTCGAAACCCCCAAAAGGCACAATATACTTGATAGTGCATACACATTAGGTATACATTTATACAATTTAATCCCCCTGATTTCATTTGGGTAGTCTGTATGGGTGTACAAAGCCATTAAAACATCCTCCTCTCAACAACAAAAATGGTGAAATTTAAATTTAGACTCAACCAAAATGTTATAAGGTACTTCGATTAGCCTGACATAAAACAACTATAATTTCTGAGTTAGAGCTCATCTAGTCAAAAGCGAGCCGTTAAAAGTTCCCAGAAGTAGCGGGAAAAAGATATTTATATTGAAATAAGTAGTAGATTACTATTCAAATTCTGCACGCTGTGCCTCCGCTCAAATAATTCTCTACTAAACACTGTCCCCCACTACCCAAACTTAAAAGTGGAATACCTCGTTAACGGGTTGACGAAAATCAAATATTTTAACGCCAAAATACATTTAAATTGACATTCCATTTACATACAGAATTTTTAACACGGGTTGCCATTTAAAAATTAAAATTAGGCAGTTATTTTCAGCCCCAAAATTACGAGTGACGAAAATACAGAAAATGTAACGTTTTAGAATACTCACATGATTCCGAAAAGTTTTTACATAATCAATTTTTGAACACATAAATATTTCATGACGAAATCGACTTTACCATGAAATTTGAATATATATAATATAACGTGATCCTATTTTCGGGGAAATTCGACAAAAATATCTGTAATCGTCGAACGTTAGTGTAGATTTATATAAATCAGCCAGTACCTATACATACCTTTTTATACGAAATAAATTTAAATATTCCTACGGTCAATATCGGTTTTATTAAACTCGTAAACCGTTACTTGGATTGTGAATGAGTCACGCGCGGTATAATTTACACTTATATAAAAAAAATGCAGCTTTTATTATTTAGGACGCACGCCACGGAAAAAGGTATTGGCTCTAAGGGAGAATAACTACCTACGGGACGGATAAAAAAACAATTTAACGAGTTTTGTAGGGAAAAAAAATGTAAACGTTTAAAAAAAAAAAACTACAAAATAAACTTTATACATAATGAATTATAAACTGCTGTCGTCGTGAATCTCGTTCGGTACTTTTTGTTCGTGTAAAAATTCCATTTTCGATTCAATTTTATTCTAGTTTAGAATTTCCAGATGATAATAAATAAATAATCGAAAATCCATATGGTATCTGATATATTGTTACAAAAATTATTATTTATTTCAAAAATTTGTACGAATATCGATACCAATGAAAAGGTTTAATAAATGTCAACTTAAAAAGTGACGAGTTGAGATTTATGTCTTTTGAATATTGAATTTATAAACGGTTGTAAAACGATACGAACACGCAGCTTTACGCAGGAAACAACAATGAAACATTATCTATAGTATTATTCAAATGTGAAATATTTTTAAATTTATCGATTTTCCATACAATATTATGCAAAGTAAAAAATAGCAGTTTTTTTTTTCTCCGTGTCACAAAGTATTATAATTTATTAAAATTATTTCCAAATGTATTCCAGACGAAACGATAATAAAATACCAACCTACGCATATTGTGATGTTATTATATAACTTTAGACGTTCATCATCCGGCGTACCTAAGTAAATTTTAACATCGAAAAATTTAATGCTGTATTATATAATAATATTAAAACATTTTGAATATTCGCAGTGATATCCTTATATTTTTTGTTGCAGTTCATTTTCAGTTTCTCTGCGATGTAATAATATGCAATAATCATAAAAAAAAAAAAAATATATTATAGCTATTTAGCAAAACAAAAACTAGCATGACTACAATTTTCGTAGTAGGTAAAAAAAAAAAAAAACGAAAATATTTAAATATTAATATTATAATTTACAAAAAATAACTGTAGAATCTACAACCACATAGAACATTCAAACTCTTTAAACTTAATCAACTTTTTAAAATTTTTAAAAAGTAAGTATTTAGTTAATTTATATTTTAAGTCATGTGGTCTGATATCTAAAGTCGCATCTATACCAAAGAAACCTTTGTCAGAAACGCATATTTTCGACATTGTTGTCGACAAATTTATGAAAATGTTTTTAAAATATTGTCGCAAACACTGTTAGTGATTAAATTTTGTTACCGGTCCTCGAGGATGTTTATCTACATAATCGTCGAGAGCATACGTCATAAACGTCCAGACCAGTATCTAAAACTTGAAATTGTATTATTCAATTCATTTATTATTGTTCGAGCAAACATGCATTTCGACGTGAACCGGTTTATCTTAATTTATTTGTATATTAAACCTAAAAAAACGCAACACAGTTGACTAAAGTTACAGTTTGTCAGTTAAATCGATTTACATTATAAAAGATAAATATTATGAGATTAAACTTATTCTCTAGATTATAAAAATAAGTATAAAAAAAAAAAAAACGCATGGTGTAAAATTTCAAAAATAATTGGTGTGATAAAGCACAAAGTGAAACAAAAAAATTAAAAAGTGTTATTGGCCAATTTAATCGAGAATGCAAAAGAAGGAAATGTTTTATCAATTTATCATTCTGATCAGGACACGTGTGTTTTTAATTTACATAGGAAACATTTTTCGACAACAATTTTTTTTTTTTTTTTTTTTGTTTCTTGGTGTGGACGCGTCTTAACAAGTGCTTTTCCGCTAAAAATTATTACGATGAGTATTAACTTAGTTGATTTTCGGATTATCTTAACTATACAGGAGCAAAACATTACCAACGTTTCGGTTTACCGTGCTTTGTTCAGCCTCGATTTTTAATCGCCGTGGATCTATCGTCAATTTTAGTATATTAACTAAATTGGTATTAATTACCCTACCCAATCTCCCACCTACAACAGTGGCCTACTCGTGATACGAAGTTTGTATGCCTACAGTGTTTTTATTGTTATTGTTATAAAATTATAAATTCGGATGAGATTGGAAAAAAAAATACTTTGATAAAACTCTTATACATCAAAAACGAGTTAAGAGATTTTTCGGATCCTTCGTTTTTGGCGTGTTTTTGACATACGAAATTACATGAGTAAACATTATCAATACCCAATATCTATTAACATTATTATTATGATGTTCAATACGGAAAACATGTAATTTTGGAAAATCGTTTTTTTTTTTTTTTGTATCGCTATATCTATAATACTTAATATATTTAAGTGCATTTGTATTTTGTTTGTTCGTTCGTTTTCATACATAAATAACTATCACGTCGTGTTTACGTGACATGACAATTTTTTTATTACCTAAGTTTTATGGTAATGTTTGCTCCTCTATGATTAGTGATATCTTATACAATAACCTATGTGTTTAGTTTTTACCGTAATATTATATACTCATTACTAGAGTACGGATTTTGAAGGCAATTGGTTTTTTTTTTCTATTGCTCTAAAACGAAGCTATGTCAGCTACAAATTCGATTCATACTACTTAGAATAAAATGCACGACATTTAATTTTGCTTATTTTACGTTTTTTTGTATATTAATGTTTTTTTGGGTACAGAGGTACTTTTTTTTTTTTGCTTTTAAGTTAAAATTTTTTTTTAAATGTGTTTTAAATAAACGTATTTGAAATTGTAATATTTATTTTTATATTATGTATCGTGTTCCAAGGTCATGGCTGACTCAATGGATTTTATCTCGTTATATTTGATTTATGGGTGTATTTATCGATATAATTTAGATAACGTGATTCTCGTGCCATATGGTATATAGTAGCTGAATTTATCTTGCAACAAAAATAAACCCAAAAATATGTCCTATTTTTGTTCAATAAATCCCATTTTTAATGCTTTTTTTTTAAAAATTTTCGGAAGATTTATACAGCTTTATTGCTATTATTTTAGTGCTTTTCTTTAATTTTTTAATGCTTTAAAATCCGCACTCTATTCATTATCTATGATAAAGTCGTTAAAGATACGAAAGTGAAGTGGACGACAGAGTAACGACAAACGATGGATATGACAAGGATGATGGATGGAGAAGCCTGGTAAAAACGTGTACAAGCAAAAAAATAAAATAAAATAATAATGATTACTGTACATTAAATATGAATATATTTTTGTTATATATTAGAGCTTTTAACCTACATTTCAGTAATGAGTTTAACCCATTATTTTTCTAGAAGTCGCAAAAAAACATTCTTAGTAAAAAATCAATAGTGATACTCGTATTATTACAGGGAAAACGGGAAAATAATTATAATATTAAACAAATATTATTAGAGAAAATATATAATGCATATGTAATTATTTTACCATAATATATATTGTTGACAAAGCAACGCTATTAACCAAACTCCGCTCAGAATCGTTTTTCAATAGCAATGGTTAATCGTTACGTACAAATATACATTCAAGTTCCCCCCTACTTTTCCAACTCCTCATCTACATCAGTGGCCTACCCATCGTGCGAAATATGTGCGTTTGTTTCTGTATACGCGCACTGTTTTTACTGTAAAATGAAAATTGACCTCTCAAGAATACGGCCGTGGCCGTCCTCTTATTTAATATGTTCAATTATTGTCTACATGTGTATTCACGCTGGTAGTGCGAGCCTTTTAGAACATTCTATTGTTCACTATAGCTGTATCAAAGTTTTTCTAAGGAAACAAAGGAAATAAAACACACGTCATATTACAGTAAAATCAATATAGTCTAGAATATATCTAAGGCGGAACAATATGGTCCTCCCTGCGTTGTTATGTATTATTGTAAATATACATATAGCAGACGGTGTCGAGGAATATTGAAGGCATAACCGAACGTATGCAATTCAATACTAGAAATTCGTCTGTACGTACCGTTTCTATAGGCTGAACAAGTAAACAATTTTTTTTTTTCTTACTTCCTATGTTAATACAGACAAAGTCGAATTGTCTTAAATTTTGTAAAATTTCAAAATTATTTTTTAATTTTAATATCCATCTGAATGATAAGGTTTTTCCACTGGTCTACTGCACGATACCCATTTTAGGAAAGGCGTAACTGATTTACGAACAAACATGACATTTTAAATTAATAATAAACAGGAGTAAAATTCAACAAACGATACACCGTTGCTAACCAAAAAAGCGATTTTGAGCGGAGTTCAGTTGGTATTGATGTTTAGTCAACATTGTACATGTCATATCATTGTAAAATAATTAAATAAGCATTATATATTTCCTTTAATAGTATTTGTTTAATACCGATCCGATTTTCCCGTTTTTCCATGTTTTTTCGGTTTTTCGTAATTGAAATTCAGAGTAAGCTTTCTGGTAGAAAAAGTATTTACATAAAAAAAAAAAAAAAAAAAAAAACTAGAATTCATAATTTAATTTACCGACGTACACCATACAAATAAACGTATACATCATAACTTAACTAT
>CABPRJ010001427.1:1399203-1482035 GCA_902439185.1 Cinara cedri
CCCGTTTTTCCATGTTTTTTCGGTTTTTCGTAATTGAAATTCAGAGTAAGCTTTCTGGTAGAAAAAGTATTTACAAAAAAAAAAAAAAAAAAACATCTTTGTAAAACCAATACATTCTTCACTACACTCAGAATCTAAAATGAAACTATTGTTTCCGTGAACTTCGATTTCTTTCTGCAGTATGTATACGTAGGTAGATTCTTACATATATTTGATGTAAATTTCATTATCGACCGCTATGCCAAAAACAAAAAAAACAAAAAAACTGGAATTCATAATTTAATTTACCGACGTACACCATACAAATAAACGTATACATCATAACTTAACTATTAATACATAATATACTTATTACCAGATTACCTACATGGCAATAATAACTTGACAAAAGTATAATAAACATTTGCGTTTCAATACATTTATATACATGTTGTTGTTTGAATGATATATAGTAAAATAATGTATATTTAAACCTTCCAATGTTTATTTATAACCTTCTAAAATATATTTGTTACAAAGGCGAATATTATAAATAATTTAAAACTATTGTCCTATACGAAGAACAAAAAAAAATTTCGGGCTCATAAAAAATGTACAACAATCAATATTTATAAAAATAAATTACGCGACCATTAATTTTCTGTATACGCGCCTGGTGCCTGAAAATGACTGAGTTTAAACCTGGTATTCACCCCTCTCGCCCCACAGATCGGTCTAGGGATGCGCCACATTTGACCAACGGGAAAACGTCATCATAACGGTATTTGAATATAACATTAATTTCCATATTGAAGTTCTGTTCACCGATAGTATGTATTATAAATTATGCACTTGTGTTACATATTTAATAAAAAATCCGCGGAATTTCGCGAACTCTGAAGGTGCGCAGTTGTAATAAATCAAAAACAGTATTTTCACATTTAAAATTTATAAACTAGCATATTACTGATCTAACGGAACGGCTCGGGTTCGCGTTGAAATCAACACACATACATATTAAATAATAAATCCTCTAATGAAATCGGAGATGAAACATAATCGTCACTAACACGTAATATTTCGGACTATTATGTAATAAAACGAGCGAAATATTATTCAACTATAAGTCGAGTTTCTACACGTTATTTATGAATAATGATATTTTATAATATTTTATATACTTTACGTGAATCGCTGTCTCTTCAACACTTTTACGTTACCGCTGTGACGATCGCAAAATGCGCGGATAATACAGAAAATGAGAAAAATACACGTTATTTTAAAATTAAACGGCAATCACGCGTAATCTCAACACTGCGAGCGCGTAGGTATACATTGTATTGAAAACATTTGTGATTCAGTTATGCTCGGAAACCTAACAAATTCGTCTCGGTTTCGAGTTTGCAGGCACACTGACGACTATAAAATATTCTCGGGGGTCTGCGCAACAGACATCGTATAGCGTGCATATGTAACTATGTAAACGACAACAAGCGGCGTTGTCATACGGTCCCATCCCTCCCCGAAAAGATAAAAATATGTTTCTTTAGGCAGGAACGATTTCTTTGAACGGCCTTGTGTTGTAGCCGTCTTTGGTGGTCGTGTTTTGAAGAAAAATAATAAAAATAACAGAAATGTGCAGCCAACGTCTTGACGTAACAGTGCATTGTTGTCGTTGATTATACCTACCGTACTCTTTGTAAAATGGGTATCGCTTTCGGTGAACATATGCGGATTAAGGAGATTACGCCTACTACGGTTGATGGTTTTTTTTTTTTTTTTTTTTAAAAAAAAATACGTAGCTACTTATTACCGAGTATTCATGTTCAAAATGGTAGGCTTTCGTTTGGGTAAAAAAAAAAAATAATAATAATAATAGTAATAATAACAACCCTATTCTTTATATTTTTTGTAATATATCTAGATATATAGTGTATATATATTATATTACTTAGGTATGCATTTTTGTAAAACATTAACAATTTGTGTATTATATTACACAGGGTCTGTCGAATTTCATGTTGCAGTGTCAAATTTCCATAAAATTCTAATTTTTCAAAAAAAAATTCTTTGTGTCATAATTATATTCTAAAATTTTACATTGTCTTTATTTTGCTCACATTAATTTTCGGTAGTGAAATCACTACCCACCTTTAGTTTTCAAACAGCAACACATATTAAAAATTCTATAAAAAGATGAAGTTTTAGTTAAATAAATTTTGAATTTCCGTCCACCCGATGACGAGAGATTCCGCTTTTAAGTTTGAATAAGAGAAGATTAGTGGAGCACTTTTCACACATCGTACGCTGTACCGCCACGCAAATTATACACCACTACTATCTTCTTACTCAAAATTAAAATCGGAATACCTCGTCAACGGTAGATAGAAATTCAAAAATGTATTTAAACTAAAATTTCATCTATTTATGTAATTTTTATTGTCGATAAATCGAAAGTGGATTTGCCTAACATTGCCAACAAAATTAAGAGTGAACAAAATAAGGACAGTATAAAATTGTTGAACATATTGTTTTCAAAAGTATTTCATAGAAAATTTGACTGTCAAATGAAATTTGTATGACAGAGTATAATAGAAAATAAATTGATATTTGAAAATTCACTTTAGTTGTGGAGTTTACACGCTTTATTTTATTTCAGCTATAATATTATTTTAATACACGTAGGTATATAAAGTATGATTATGTAAATAGCGGCTATTATTATTATTTTTAGTTACACAATATAGTACGACTATGGCGTAGACTAATAAAATATGTTAAACTGCAGGAAAAGAGAGGTGTTTATACGAACCAAACCTATAATCAGAAATTCCTTCTGCCCCTCAGACAGTCAGGTTTGTATAATCAATTTAGATTTCAATTTCGGAAAAAATGTTCAACAATAATTTTTATGAGGCGGTTATTATATTATAACGTGTTAAAAAAAAAAAAAAAAATGAATATTATCACTGTTTTTTCCTGGTACGTAATTACCATACAAAAGAACCTTGAAACCATAGATATAAAACACTAGACAGATAAATGATATTTCGATTTGACGATAGTCGCGATACACGCTCTACAGACTGCAATTTTTACATAGTTTTACATGTTTACATAATTATTTTTGATTATTTATACATAAAAAAGTTAGTACCTATGTAGATATGTAGTTTGTTATTAGTTTTCAAAAAAAAAAAAAAGTGGTATTTTCGATTTTGAGCGTAGCGACGGATTTATTGGTTTCACTACGACGAGTGTTTTCTTTTAATTTATTTTTTCGTTCGCAATCAACTTCACGACGAGAAGTTTTGCGCCAATCGAAAAATTACAAAACAAACTTTATCGGTGCATTTCGGATCTAGTTGGTGCATTAAACGGATCATTTTATTTTCCCACGTAGTTTAGCTACCAGATGGAATCATTTTGACAAATATAACTATTTATCACTGCTATCAGTGTGGGTTTATTTTGACAGTAAATAATTAAAACAAAGTAAGTAACACAAGAAAGTATTAAGTTCACTAAGCTTTTCTCTATAAATAATTAAACCCTCAAGTGGCTAATAAATCGGCAATTTGAAACTAGAAATCTATAAATTTACTGCCTCCTGTCAATAGGCAAATATTTCCACGAAACCATCATTCAAAACTGCTACATCTCCCATCACTTGTATTGTAGTTTATTAAGTACGTTTCCATTTATTTTTCTAATAGGTATATTATTTTTAAGCAATGAATGACAGTATAAATAAAAAAATTACAAAATAACAGAAAATACGCAACCAGGTGTGAGGGGGTGGGGGTTATGGAACACCCGAAAAGTCCTACGTGATCATTTTTAACAATTTATATGGCTCGGATCAAATTGCAGTACTTTTTAAAAACTAGAAGCATGTAACAGATTTATGTTGTATTTTAGACGTTCAAGTTATAATTTTTACTAAGATTTTTTTTCATTCTGAGATTTTCTGAGAACATTTTTAGTTAGTAAAAACATTCAACATTGTTTACATCGTACATTCTTTTAATTCAATTTTTCGCCTTGTGATTAGTATTTTGTTTTAAACATTATTCTAGACTCCCGTTAGAATTTTTAAACAATTTAAAACAATTGAAAGTACATTGGTTTTGCTTAATTAATTTGTTGGGTTATCTTAACTAAACCGGAAAAAAAACACGACCTATTGATTATCTGATTGCAATGATTTATCATCGATTTCAGCTAAATTACATTATATTATATACATTCGTAACTTCCCACTGAAAATAGTGGCCTACTCATGGTGCAAAGTATGATCTGCATGTTTTCATCATATTATTATTTAACTAATAGGTTAGGTAATATTGTAATATTAGTCAAAACTTTTAACTTATATCAGTATTTTTAAATATTTTATATCAGCCATAATTATTTATCATTAGCCTCATTTAAAAAAATAAAATATGTCAAATGAGTTTTAGATTCTGGGGATACTAAAGAATCTGTTTTTTATTTTTTCGAAGAATACTTTTATGATTAATTAAAATGCTCTGATTTCATCGTGAATATGAAAATTGTTCGATATTTTGAGTGGTTTTTACATTCTTTTTTTTTTTGTTGTTGTTGTTGTTTGATGTTTGTTGATTTTTGGGTTACTTTGGCAACAAGGGAGAGTACTATATATGACTAATATTATTACTATAATGGTCCGTTCAGAATCGTTTTTCGTTTGCAATAAATTATTGGTTGCATATAGTCTATAAACTAAATTATATAGGTAGGTATATATTATTAATATTCCGTGACAAAGAAAATATAAATTTTATAAATTTCACTTAAGATCGTTTGAGATCACTGAGGTCACTTTGTACAGTCGGCTAAAAAGGGATTATAGAACACAGACATCGTATACTAGTACTATGTATACATATAAACATACATAGGTACCAGGTGTAAAATGTATAATTAGATACATAAATTATACGCAGTGTACACTCACGAGTCATGACAAATTCAGGAACTTGGATCGCCAAAATTGTACAAAGAAAATGTACAAATGTAAAATGATTACTTACTACTTGGCATTTTCATCCATAAACAACATTTTAATCGTTATTAGTTATATGTATACAACATAGTCGAGGGAGTTACTGCCCCTTTTATTTGATATTTAAACAGACTTATATTAGTGGTAATAATAACAATGCGCCCTTCTTCTATTTGGAATGTAACCGTATAAAACACTAAACAGTGTCCAAATCGCATAGAACAAACAATTTTAGCGAGTGGGCCGTTCGATTAATTAGTTGGAATAACTGATCATAGTTTTTGGGACAGTCTTAAAGGAAATACAATTAGACGGACGTGAGAGACAAATATCTGAGGTTGATAGTAACAAATCGTTAGATTTGTGTAATCAACACGAACAAAAATATATATAAAAAAAAAAAAAAAACCAATTACAAATGATTAAACGCAATTTACTATCGGTGTTTGTAGTTCTAAATTATATATTATAACAGAATTGTAACATCTTGACTTGTTCGTCGTATAAACATTGTTATTTGAATAATATACTTTTGACCGTATTATGATATTGATTTTTAGTATGGCATGGCATAATGCATTATTTAATATTTTTTCATACCGGATACCTGTATAATAAATGTAAAATAGCACAAAGTTTCTGCGTTCTGCGTTCTGCCGACCGTGTAACGCGTCCGCGTTCCGTGTTTTAAACAATAGACAATACAAAATGACAGTTCACTCGGGTAAGCATGTAATGCACGTAGACTGATACCGCGAGAATTTATCAAAATATTTTCAAATACACTATCGACGACAATACCTTACATTGAATAAAATAATATATTACAGAAAAATTTCTATTTTACAACGATAATAATACTACTAATAATAACAATGATGATATGATATGGTGATAATAACGTATAACCGAAAACATATTATTGAATTTGCAGATTATAATATAACAGCAAAACTAACAGCAAAATTCAAATGTTATTAGTATTTTACATTACATAATACAATTTTGATCAAAATCCATTAGGAGGTATACACGTGAATAAATAATGACGTTGTGTTACAATATAGTTTTGAATTTTTTTCGTTATAAAAGTAGAATCAATTATAATAATGTTGTTGCTAAAAGAACCGAGACGATCCTTTTTCGATACATTTAAAAATTTTCTAGACGCTAGCGCGGTCTAGGAAATTTACAACCGACATTCGATTTCACAGTGAATATAAAAATACGTCTGCTCTGTTCGGATTAATAAAAACGAAATAAACAAAAAAAAAAAAACCCCCTTAAAATATAATTCAAAACGTAATAGCGTATACGAAAATTTCGGAAGGTATGCTGCCACGGAACTAGTTTAGTAATAATAATTTTATTGATACATTAGTATTTACACAATTTATTATGTACGTATAATAATTTTACAGATATTTACGTACGCAGCCACACGAATTATACGTAAGTAGTCCTCCTAAGTAAAATAATGGCATCGGTTGTTAATTGAACAGGTACGTGTTGCGTGTACTCGTTTTTAAAGTTATTATACATAATGATATTTAATTTATATAAAATTGTTGAAAAATAAATTATCGTCATCGTGGTGTATCCTATGTGCATCTCGCTGCAACAATTACAGTCGATCATTTGAATAACAGCAGCGAATTATTGTTGTTGAATGCGTACGGCAGAAAATCCGGTACCCTCTGTAGCCTCATGATCCTGATGTTCACTTCTCTCTTGTCCAGAGTTTTCCTGAAGTATTTCTGCAGTCTCGTCGACACCACCCAGATGGCTCCCTGGTCACGGTCCGCCGACCTGATGTCTAACACAAATTGCAGTTCCTCCGGACTGTATGCGAGAACACTGGAAACATAACAGTACAGGTAATAACATTGAAAATATTGTCAAAGTCAAACGCTAAAAGCGGTCGGTATATAACAGCGGTGCACACCAATTGTGTTCCCTGCGCCTACTAACCAAGTCCCCGGTATAAACTAAAAACATACCAACAAATGAGTCCACGCTTGGGAAAAGCGTTGCCGGTTTCATTCGAGACAAGCACGGTATAGAAAAATCTTATCGCCATTGGGTCCGAGTTAATTCTAATTAGACTCAATGATTGGATTTCGAGTAGACAGTATTAAATATTTTTAATCACTGTGCAGAGTGAAACATATTAAGCATCTGCATTTTTAAATAAAAAATGAGAAGCGCATATAATAATATGAAAAGGAATTAGACAGTTAATAAATAAAGAAAACGAAGTAAAAGAAAAAATGGAAATTTTTATCGCTTAGATTTTCACCCGTCACACATTTTAAATGTATTATTTAAAACAATTTGCATACATTTCAAAGTACATTTTTCTTGTACACTTATAGCTACAACATTCGAATTATTTATTTATTATTGCAAACAGCCAATATTTTATTATGCACTAACCAATACGCATAATACATAATTTTACAAAACTGTATGGGACTCAATTAGTATAAAAACGGGAACTCAATTGACATTTTAACATCTATCGGGACTCAATAAGTACGCATCCCAAACGACCAGGGATTCAATTTATTGTTCCGAAAGGAATTTTCGCAACTCAATTCGTATGCATCCATAATGATTATGAGACTCGAAAAAAACATAACTTTTCAGTTAAACTCAGGTACGAATAGTGTACGTTTATTTGAAGAATACCTCCCGTTCATAAAAGGTGATATTTACCGATTTCTACGGTAGGCTGCGTTGGTGCCGCTGGTTACACTACCGAGATACCGGTACGCTAAGCACCGAGAATAGGGCAGACATTTTACATAACATTTTGAGTTGTATAAGTTCGTGCGCACCGTTGTAAGCGATTCGTGTTTTAGTTTAACAGAATATTTCTTTTATCTTTTATCAGAGAAAGCCTGTATACAGATTAGGTGAAATTGCCAAGCGAGTTACTCATGGAATGGATAAAAAGTTGACTATTTCGTGCATTGGCAATCGGCAGTCTTAGAAATATAACTCGACACTGAACTTTATTTGACGAAACAGACTTATCAGTAAAAAGCAACGGGTTTTATAACACGATGTATCGTGTATCAATCGGTATACTGTTGATTCCAAAAGCATATTTTGAAACTGGTGATGATAATTATTATAACCTTATAGTGTATATATATGTATATATATTTATATGCTGCGATAATAATCGATGCAGTTGTGTAAAAAAAAAAAATGGTACTTTTATGTAATTATGCATATTACGCGAGCCGAATACGTAAGTAAAAATTATTTTTTTTTGAATTTATTATTTACCGCAATAACAATAAACAATAATAGTTTTATAATTATCAAATCTTTTTATTGTTATTATTTAATTAATTTACAACAATTAATAATTTTGGGTCAACCCGTGGAATAGGCGAAAAATGTCATGAACTCAATCTCACCTATTGGGGCGTAA
This sequence comes from Cinara cedri, assembly GCA_902439185.1. NCBI lineage: Eukaryota > Metazoa > Arthropoda > Insecta > Hemiptera > Aphididae > Cinara > Cinara cedri. The sequence continues at coordinate 1,407,657 of CABPRJ010001427.1, forward strand.
CAATGAAACATATATATATATATATGTACGTATACACGTTGCGGCTATAAAGCTATATGGTTTGACGTTTTAATTTGGAGTTTCGTAACAACACGTAAAAGCCACCAAAGTGGTATTGTAGCGAAATCTGAACGCGCGCAGGTGTCGTTTTTTTCCACCGCCGTAAAAGCGTTACACTTAAAATCAGATAGTGTTACTTTTTCATTTCAGTAGTATACAATCGAAATGTACACTAGTTCTACATTAAAAATTGCACAAAACTACAACTGTCCGGTCGGTGTAGTTATCTTTGGCATAGGGCGGAGTCACCTATGGTCATCTTGAGCATTTTTTCTCGTTAATATTTGATTCAATTTATTTGCGATTATCGATAAACTTAAACACTAAACTATCGGTAAACATTATGTGTTTACTAATATTTAGTTTGCATTTCAGCGGTCTAAAGAATACGATGAAAATTATTAGTATTATTATTAATAGTAGTCTGCGAAATTATTCTATTTACGAATGAAATAAAAACGAGCGGTCTTAGCAGAGATACCGACAACTGACTTAACGTTAACGCGGCAATTCCGCCGTAGAATAAATCTTCGTTATAGGCCTAACCGAACTAAAGAACATAAAAACCCCGTCCCTAACGACTGTCGACTCGAACAACAAAACCTTGATATAGGCAAACGAATATTAAATTGTTATATTGATTACTCACCCGTGTTCTACGGATCCCGGGATCCAGCTGGCCAGTGCCGTTTCGGATATCGGGCTGAATATGAGGGCGCCGTCCTTGGGGTCGACGGCCAGTGGAGCGCATTGTGAAGACTTGTGGCCTACCAGCGACACGGGCAGATCAGCGTCGTCGCCTAAGTTGGGACCCGCCTTGAGGGCGGCCGTAGGTATCGAGAACAGACGGTCCGAGGCGAACGGTTGGAAGTACAGGCGACGACCCGCGGTGCCGACGGGCGACAGAGCCAGGCCGATGATTCCGTCCATCAGAGTGAAAGATTCGCCGGCCACCTATGAATAGAACGGAACGGATATTACGTCACGAGCGTATCGGTAATGAAACTTACCGATAGGATTCCGAAGTCCGGGTCGGGGAACATCAAAGGGTGTGAAAGCCTCCAAGCCGTGTCTCTCCGAGCGTCGTATACCACGATTGCGGGGTTCGTGCTGTCGGACATGTACACGAACACGTTGTCGCAATCGCCCAGGAAACCGTCTTGCAGATGGGAAACGTCCGTCTGGTCATCGATCACCAGATTGGTCAGCAGCGTGTTAGACCTGAGGATTTCGGGCGGCAGCGTCACGCTTCTCAACTGAAAACCGTAACGTGACCGATTTTAACAGGCGTACCACTGATCGCGCAACGAATGACTACCCCGTCGTATATGACGCTGTCCGCTTTTTCGCTTCCATTACCTCCAGTGGCGTAGCCGGAGCTCAACCGAGGGAAGGGCGGTTTACAAAATGTCGTGATACATCACCGGTGTAAATACCGTTGTATTTTATTACCCGTATGCTGTAGCCGCGGTCGAAACAAGACCGCTGGAATATGTCAACGGGGGTGGGGGGAGGAGGAGGCGACGAACGGCCGTCGCCGCCGCTCAACTACGCCACCGGTCTCCTCTCCGTTCTCCGCACTTACCAATCTGTCGGTTCTCATGTCGAACACCAACAATTTGGGCGGGCAGATCGTGTTGAACGTCTCGACACTGTCCATAACGCCGCTGTCCAGCACCCACAGCCTGTTGCACCTGTCCGCCCTGACCCTGAACACGGACACAAGGCTGGAACAGTTGGGTTTCGGCGACGTCACCAGATCGCCGCTAGACGCTTCGCTGTGCCATTCCCAGTTCGGATAAGCCTAATGCATAAAAACGCGTTTGGGCCGTTACAATATCTATCGGACACATTGTCGGGTTCGTAAATAAACAATAATACCGAAACGGCGCGGTTCATACCTGCAACAGTGGCGATTTGTGCGTGTCGAACTGCACGCCCGCGCGGTTACGCGGTATCCACGCCAAAGTGGCCGGATTGCCGTTGAACAGCCTCGGGGTCATAATGAATATCCTGTCCCAACCTGGTAAAATCATCAAACTGTTAACATATTCGGTCCGTTTCGAACGGGTCTTAAAAATTGAATACACAGAATACACGTTTCGGCGTAATACACACACCGGAGTACGCGATATTGTTTTTGTTCACTGATCACTTCGGATCACTGTTTTTGATGAACGTGTCAGATTTATAATTGAAAATCGAATTATGTAAACCGCTTTGTTTGTTTTCGTCTTTTTTCCACCCTCCGTAGCATAAATTCTATTAGAATGCGTTGACACAATTATTCTGGACATTGTTAAAAGCATCTAAACAGTAGCCTATTAGTAGTCCACTTTTACGACGAATTGTAAAATTCATCGACTCATACGATACTATCATATATAGCGCGTATAGTCTAGCGCATTGTATTTCTATTAGAAGTTTTGTAATTCAATAATAATTGCTCTTAATCAGAACATAATGCGCGGTCTATTAGACGACGACGGACCGTAATAATATTATGGACAACAAAATCAAAGGACGGTGCAAATACGAATTGCAATTGTTGATGGGGAGCAGGTCCATCACGTTGTCCGCATGTTGTAATTTATCGTGCCTAATACCTATTCAGAAAGTCATTATAATAGAACAAATACGCGATATTATGGACAAATTATCTAAACCGGCCCGGTCCCGGTGGCGTGATTTCAGTTTTTGAGAAGGGCAAAAGTTTCGACCGGCCCATAATAAAACTGGTACGGAAAAAAAAACCGTCCGCTAACTTATTCGTTACAATTACATTTTTTGTTTCAACACAAATATCCTTATTACCTTATTTTATACTTACTGTCATAATCATGAACAACTCATTGTTTTTTTTTTTTTTTTTTAGAACAATGACTAAATAATCAATATATAATGTGTAGAGGGATTACCTATCAGGTATTATATAAAGACTTAGTATGAGGGGAATTTTACCCCCCGATTTATGTCTTATTCGTGCCAATGTGTATGGGGTGTACGTCATGCGTTTACAAAAAATATAACCATGAACAGCGCTGGCGCTAGGGGAGGACAAACTGGACATAAGTCCAGGACTCTGCGCTTGTTTTGGTTTTAATAGGCCCCGCGGTATATTATTATGTAGGTATATAATTATTAGTCATATTAAAGCATTGTCCAGGGTCCCCCAAAACCTAGCGCTGGCACTAACCATGAACATTAGTATAATCATAAAATAGATTAAATCGGAACGGACACGGTCCAAAAATTTACATTGGCTTTCGTGAGAGCCCGATAATTTGAACTGAAGTGCAATCGATGTTAACAAAAATTACAGTAAAAAAATCATTTTACACAATTATTATCACGAACAAACATTAAATAACGGTAGTTCAGAGTGGCCGTTTGCAACATAAATCATAAAACATAATGGCAAGAATCATGTTTGCGGCCCAAAACTATCCCGATACCAACCCATACCCGGCCCAAAAGCGGCCCGACGATGAAAAGGGGGAGAGCAAACGCCTCCGCTGCTCTTCCCCAAGCGACATCACTGGCCAGTCCGTGGTTATCTTGCGATAATTACCTATAAAATCTTAGGTAAATTCGATCAGTCGTCTCCGTATTACGATAATCGCGTGCAATATTTGTACAGCCGCGGCCGAACTGGTAGCGCCATCTAGCGTACACGTCGGCGCAAAGTTAAAATTTTAAACCTTATTTTTACATTACGCTAACAATAGTAATGTTTTCAAGCCGCGGTGCATTTCTAACAGAAACTCAATTTTCAACAAACGCTAAATACTTTAACGTCAATTTGTTGTGTCTTTGGTTAGGTCGAAAAAGATTAGTTTCGGCGATATTTGTATTGATTTCTTTAAATATATTATTCTACCGTCTACCCATAGCGTATTATTGTTTTTGTAAAATAACACGTTTTCTATTATTTGCATTGTTTTAACGAATAAATACCATTTCAAAACGAGAATAGTAATAAATAATAACTTTCTATTTAGGTACGCGGAACTGCGAATAGGCGCCTAATTAAAAATATTAACACGATACGCCTACCTACTTATGATAATGATTTTAGTAAATTGTTATTCTTCACGCGTGCAGCGCATATTTTGCTTTTTACCGTTTTCCGACGTCTTACTAGGAACGCAGAGGGCGGTAAAACGTCGAAAAAGACCGCCCCGTACGGTACCACGGCGTTATTCTGTATTCAATCATTGCTGGTGAACACGCGTTTACACTGTCCACTGTCCCGATAAAAACGTACTACGGCGTCGAAACGTTGCAAAACTAGATAGCACCCTCGTTCCGCTCGGAACATTTAAAACGTATATCCCGGTGTCGTCGGACAGTCGATACGTCGCACGTCGCCCGCGATAAGCGCAAAAGCGACGGGTCCGAGTCGGCTCTCCGGGATCTGCCGGGACGCGGACGACACGCGACGAACTGCACTCGAACCGACCGGTCGAAACGTCAAAATACCGTATTCGTTAAATTGTTTGTGCGGCACAGCGGAAACGGCCGCGCACTTTGTGCAAGCGCGTGCGTTGCGCGCAACCGACGCGCGTTTTTTTCAAACCCGAATACCGGCGGGCGTGACGCGCGCCCTGTCGGACGTATCCGCGACGCGCGCAACGAGTAAAACCGTACGAGCAATTGACGCGCGGACCCGCGGTAAACGGCACGATCGCACGGGCCGAACAACGGCGTCGCGACGTGGCCACCGGCCGGCGAGAAAACGCCGACGCGGCGGATATCGGTGGGTGTCCGGGCGAAATCCGCCGGACCGCAATCGCGGGCCAGCCAGTGCCGTCGGATCGCGCCCGACGACCGTCGACCGATTTACGGAAATCGACCGCGCGTTTTTAACACCGCGAAACGGTCGGAGATCCCGCGCCGAGACGAACGGGCGGAACTCGGCGAAAAGCGTTCGGCGTCCACGTATGCGCGGCAAAAGGACCGGACGGTTTGTGTCGCAGGTGCACGCAGGCGTCGTGGATATCCGCGCGAGACGAATCGCGAACGGCCGTCGGGCCGTCGGGCCGCGTGCGTATAGGAAAACGCGGCCGCGCGACCGAGCCGCGTCGGCTGGAGGGACGGCCGCGAAGCCGCAAACGAACGGCCGTCCGTAATCCGTATTATTATCAATTCGATCGAATCGGATAACAGAGCGAGACGGAAAGAAAAACCACCCCCCCCCCCCCCAAGACCTTATCGATATCGGTTGTTATACGCGGGCCGGTGTTATTGTTAATGTTTACTACTGTTATCAATTAAACAAACGAAATGCCGGAGTGTCGGGCCTATAAACGTTAATGGCCCGTTATAATATCGGAATCATCGCGGGACACCCCTCCGTGAGTTGTCCCCGTTTTCGGAATGTTTACGACGTTATAACGCGATGCGATAAATGGCAAACGAGTGAGCTTTTTACGCGGAATATATCCGATCTCGATTGTAGGGTTCAGTAGAGTCGCGGGGTACCTAATGTGGTTTTTGTTTTTTTTTTAACAACGTTAACGTTTCACAAGTATTAACGAGGGTTAAAATAAAAACAAACAGCTTTCCGACATTAACGAAAGACTGTACACGGTGTCTCACCTAAGGCGTATGCTCACTGTAATATTTTCGGAAGTAATTTGAAGACGGCCGTTTTACAGAGTTTATTCGACCGCCAATTTTGATGTTTCCACTGTTCATTAAATTCGCGATTTTTATATATATTTTTTAAAGTTCAGAGAATTCGCTCATTGCTCGTTATTATTATTATGGCTAATTGACAGTACATTTTTTTCTCTAAATTTTAAAAATTAATAAAAATCACGAATTCAATGAAAATAAAAAGTTAACAAGTTCAAAAATGTCAGGCGAATAAACTCTATACAATGGGGCTATCTTCATATTTTTCGAAAATAACAAAGTAAAAAGCGATTTGTCTTTCAGCGTTTATACTAAAACGTAGAAAACTAATTGAAGTATAAATATTTGTAGTCCTTATCGCCGTGAACAGAAACAAAACAAATAACGTAATTCGGTTATCCTTATTATTTCCGGAGATATTGTAATGGATATGAAAACGCCCCGTACAACATATTACGAACGGTAACGCATTTGTTTTGATAACCGTGACATTTTCGGCCGTGCCCACAGCACTGAAGCCGCCGCGTAAAAAATCTCAATTACTTTTGCGCTTGGCGCAGGAAATCCTCGAATCGCGACGATTCGCCTTAGCGCGTGCCGTTACAATTGTTAATGTCGACACGCGGGGTTTTCCCGCTCGCGTAAAATCTATTTCTAAAACCCTTAAATAAAAAAAAAAATAAAACATGCTCATGTAGGTAACCTCGACATCTGCGTTAAATTCCCGTTCGGACGCGGTTCGGTTGCGTACAGCACGCACATAGCGCAACATTACGTACACGCGCTGAACTTTAAGGTCAATGTCGCGTATACTGCAGCCGAAAGTCTTTCCCGCCCGCGGACAAAAAAAAAAAAAAACCGAGAAATATGTATATAATGTAATCGTTGTAAACCGTTCGTACGTTCGCGGCGTTATTGTCGTCGTTATCCGTCTGACCCGAGCCGAGCGGCACGGTACCCGTTACGAAACGCGTGGAAATGCCGCGGAAAGTTTAAAATATCCGCGCGTACACCGCGTGGGTTATTGCACACGTGTTGCGCACGACGGTGAATAATGCGCGTTGTCGTTTTTCATTCGCGCGTATTATTCGCCCGACGACGCCGGTAAGGAAAGAATACACTTGTCCGTTACGCGGGCCTACCGTAAAACTTTTACCGGAAACCGCGCGAGATTTGATAACTCGCCGGTTCACTCGCTAGTGATTTCGGTTTACGGCCGTTCGAGCGGTGGGGGGGTGATGGCAGCATAAGCGCACGCCGTCGGTTTCGGCGTAACTGAACGGCGGGGCAGGCCTACAAACGTACGGTTGTAGTTCGCTGGAAAGGCGCCGGCAAACAGCGGGATGTCTGGAGAAAAAAACGCCGTTTTACGCTCGGCACACGGTCAGTCGCGAATTTTGTCCGATATTGAACGCGCAACCTCGAGACGTGCGTTTTAGAACACAATTCGTGATTTTTCAGTTTTCCGTGCGTTCGTAGTCGTGTCGCGTACTACGGCGACTTAAACCGTTATTAAAATGCACCTTTCAAATGCGCCGCGTAAGACATGTCGAGTCAACTCAATCCGTATTACGTGCTCCTTGATCCGGCCGGAGGTGCTAAGCCCCCTCAAAATTATTCGAAGAAAAAATCAATAATTCCCTATTGCCCTATAGGATATCTGCTAATATTAAAAATTTGAGAGAAATTTGTTGAAATAACTAGACAAATATTACGTTGATATACCACATCCAGTGGCGCGTAATGTTTGTCTGATACACAGGTGGATATTTCTATTATTTATGGCTTAGTGCCAATACCGCCATTCACGGTCTTTCACGGTGCCATTTACGATAGTATCTTGTCGGTATACCTACCTATTATATACAGGATGATCTATGCATCGTAAGACGTCTATTATCTCGGAAAGTATTAACTTTTTTCGGAATTTTTTTTTTTTTTTTAGAACATTTAAGGCACAAATAACTACAGTTTTACGTTTATCTTTTTTTTTTTTTACACTCTTATGTCTCGGCGTAAAACCACTACCTACTTTTAATTTTCGTCGGCAACCTATATTAATGATTTTATTAATAGACGGAGTATTGGTTTAAATATAGGTTCGTATTGACATTTTTGATTTCCATCAATCCGTTGAAAAGATATTCCGCTTTTGAGTTTGGGTCGTAGGAGTGTGGTGTATTATCATTGGTGCGGGGCGGCGCGACATTTCAATAATGCTCTACTATTCCCCCCCCCCCGACCAAAACTTAAAATTGAAATATCTCGTCAATGGATTGACGGAAATCGAAAATGTTAATGATGGACATTTGTTTTGACTAATACTCTATCTATTTATGAAATTTTTAATATGGGTTGTTGTTCGATAATCAAAATTAGGGAGTGTTTTTACCCCCCGAAAATAAGGTCGACAAAATATAACATAAATGTAAAATCGTAGAGCTGCTGGTTTCTTAAAAACGTGTTCTACAAAACGAATCCCGAAAAAAAGCAAATACTTTCCGAGACAATGTGTGTCTTGCGATAGATTGAACACTCTGTATATCGTAACCACGCACCTGACCGTGATGGTAACATATTGTACATACTATTTTAAATACATTTTCTAAAAGTGAAAGAAAAATAAACTTGTTTATTTTATTTCTCGTCGACTTGTGTTATAAATTACATTAAATAGTTATTTTAGAGCAAAAATGTACAGTTTAACGATGCTAGTGTACTGGCTGCGTGGCCCTCGTAATTTTGTTTCGATTCAGTTTTTCTGTAGGAGGACTGTAGACTCCTCAAAAATTCGGTTCTAGCTACGCCTCCTATGTCGGATATCATAATCGGCGGCATTCAGTTATTTATATTATACAGAGCGCCGGTACAGGTATACCGACTCGCAACTAACAACAATACGATACGGAGACTTGAACGCCAATTACGTAAATTAATCGGCAGAGACGCGATACACCTATACGGAAATATTACAAACGGGAAAAACACACGCGTCGTACGACTTTGTCCGTACGTATCGACATAATAAGGTCGGATTTCTGTCAAAACGGTACCTCGTGTATCCGGAAACACCAAAAAAGAGTAATAAAATTTACAATTTACATTTAACAATATAAATTATGTAAAGACCACGGTTCGAAGTTCAAAACGTACGAATGTTATCTGAATTGAGTTCAAATTTTATTTTATTCGACTTTTTTTTTTTTTTTTCTTCAAATTTAAGTCGGTTGTATTTTTAGTTAACTTGAATTTCAATTGAGTAGTTAATTTTAATAAAATCACTGAGACCATGTATGAAGTTAGTAAAAACCAATGGTGAAATTATCGTTTAATGACCTCGAGTTTATTTACAAACTAATTTGAAACCAATTTGTTGATTGTTTCATAAATAATTCTATATTTATTAAATTAATGTTAACATTTTACAGAAAAAAAGACGCGTGACTCAGGACTTGGTGGAAAAACCACAATGAATTAAGACTATTTTAAAATGCACATAATCTACATAATCACGTAAAGGATAATGTAAACATTGAGAAATTAAATAATTGTTCATAATTTGTAATTACTATATTATTATTGTCGAAATACATCGGGCCGCATAAATGTTCGGCATAAACTATTACTGAAATTTAATTTTATAATTATAGTTTACCGCGCGACTCTTGGAATAATAATTATTTGGAGACACGAGTTACTGTTTCGACAACGACCATAACATAATGCAGAAACAGAAAAGTCGCTCGTAATTGCATACTTTTCGTGTACATAACGGGCAGCGTAAACCCCGTTTCTCGCCCCCCCTCCCACGCGTATAGTTATTTTATATTTTCGAACCACCTATACGATGAGAACAATATTATCGCTCGTCTACAGCCGAAACCCCATACATACATAATAAATCGTCGAGTTTCCGAATTTCGAGTAAGTTATCCATCATCGCACCATTCATCACTTACCGATTTCGATTCCGGTGGACACGGTGACTTCGGGCTTGTACGAGTCGGCGTTGGGGTAGTTGAACGGCACGTCGTACCGGAGCAGACTCCACTCGTTGACGGTGTACAGGTTACCGATGCCGGCGACCGCGGTAATAACCGCGGCGGCGCACGTCAAAAATTGCAGCGCGGAGATCATGGCGCGAATGTCGGCGACGGGTTTTTCTGATCTAGACGGAGACGAGGGGCAGACGAAGAAAAAAAAATAAAAACTAAAACACCCGTATCGGCTCAGTTCCAGGGCATAACACCGCGGTACCAGACTTTAACGGCGGCAGCAAAACAAGAAACGAACCGAAGTTCAGCGGATGCGAACGGACGAGGACCGCGACGGTGCAAGTCTGCGACGAAACTGATATCGCTCGGACACGGTCTCCTCTTCGAAGGCGTTTCGCACTTCGCAGCCGTTCCCGGAACCGGTCCCGGACGCGGCGTGTGCGTAGCGGCTACAGGCGCGCGCCACCGGCCGAAACTGTCGCCGCCGTAATAATGGCAATGTCATGTTCGTGTTTAAATCGCCGAGAAACGACGGCCTCCGGTGATTCTTGCGGTTTTTCTCCACTCCGACCGTATACGCGATAATAACAATTAGGGTTGACGTTTGAATGTCCTTGAAAATCTTATATAAAAGAAAAAAAACTAGAGTTTAAAATCGATCTCTTACGACTTTTATAGATATAGAATAAAAAAAAAAAAAAAACCACCAAATCTGAACAATACGCGTTACACACTATAATGTTATATTATGAATATAGCGCTGTGGGGAGTTTAATAGCGTGTCGTTTTTGTCGAATTTACGGCGAAAATGGTGACTTGGAAAGACCGTTTTAAAAAATAAACGGTAAAACTTGAAAGTTGAAAAAATAAATTGATTTCCAAAAATTACGAAAATTGTTATGTCGATTGTAGTAATACCTACTTTGTTCCATGTTCAACCTTCTTGGACCACGCCACAGACATTTTTCTTTTTCCCGCTACTTTTGGACTGAATTTTTAGTGACTCTCTCTAGATCGATTGAGCTTAAACTCAGAAATTAGAACTGTTGAAGTGGTGAAATGTTGGTTGAATTTCAATATGAATTTCATCGCATTTTTACTGGAAGATAGTGTTTTTTGAGCTTTGTACATCCCCATATTATAACTCTCTCAGAATTTCGTATATGCATGGTATACGTATATCTTATAAGATATGTGACTTTTGAGGGTATTTTGAAACAGTATAATAATATAGTGTAGTATTTTATTATTATAGTATTCGTTTATTAATTGTTTTGAAACAAAATATTTTCTTTTCTTTTATACGAAAGAAGTGTGGAAAAATTTGACTTTACACTGACGGAGTTCTGCTTCTCACGGATGTTTTTAGATTCTGAGTGAAGCGAGGAATGTATTACTTTTACAATGATATTTATTTTTTATGTTGAAAACTTTTCTATCAGAAATTTTTCTCAGATTTATAATGAAAGTACTTTTTTTGAATACGAATCTAACTGGGGTGATATTTTAAGGAATTCAATTTTTGATTTTCCTAGGATTTTTTCCAGTAAATGGGAAAAATCGGAAACCGTAAGAAAAACTGGAAAATACGTATAATTTAAAACAATTATTATTAAAGAAAATGTTTAATGCATATATAATACCAAAATATTTTACCATAGTATATGTCATATAAATTATTAATAAATAGCAACACTATCAACCGAACTCCGTTCAGAATCGTTTTTCGTTGGTAATGTTTAATCGTTTCGTACAGATATACAATAGATTTCCTCTCTGATTTCCCAACTTCTCACCTACAACAGTGGCCCACACACGTGCGAAATATGTCCGTATTTTTTTTTTTATAGCTATTAAAATTTCATGAAAAAAGATTTTAAATACTCGACAGACAGCCTATTTAAATGCGTACATCAACACAGTTCCTGTTCCAGTTAGTTATTGTTTATGATAATTGTTACTTTCATAATAATATTGTAAGGAATGCTATATAAAATACAATTGGTGTTTCGATGTGCGATGTTTTAAAACGCGAGACCGGTGAACTCTAAACATGAAAAATCTAATTTTGTGGTCTGGTTAAATATACAGTTGAATAAATAGGAAATACGAAATTGACATGTATGTTAATGATGATTGATATATAATAATAATAATAGTATGCTCTGCTTGCCGAGTATGAAAATCTACGAAAAAAAAAAAAAAATAAAATAACCCTCGTTGTAATTGTATGGTTAAATTTATTGGAAATCCGCAACATTCCAACACGAATAAAACCGCAATGATTACAACTATGTAGGTATGCCTTACAGTAATCTACTATGTCAGAGCCGCTAGAGTCTAATTTGAAATACGATTTTTAAATATATGTATCTAATAATATAGTCAATAAAATGTTGAGTCGGTCGAGTACTTGATTTTCGAGCTCGACTTGACTCGGACAAATTAATGCTGACTGGATGTTAACAAGCCGGAACGCGCCCAACCCTACGGTGAATTAAATTCATTGTAACATGTATCAACGTAGCAAAAATATTAAAACATTAATTTATATTATTATTATTTTCATTAATTTAATGGTTTTTGATTTTTCGAGTTTAATTTTTTCAATTTTCAATTATATTTATCATATTCATTATGTGTCCTAATTTTTCACTAATATGTATGAAAAAAAAAAAAAAGTATATTATTTTAGTCCAATACCAGTGATAATTAACAGGTTGTAATATCAATAACGAATACGAAAAAAAGGAAATGCAAATATTAAAAAACCGACATTGAAAAATAATAATATACCAGATCCCAACCGATCGATCTAAATAAATATAGGTAATTCGCTTGACGCCGAAAAACATCAAACGATTTTCGCGAGTTATTATATTCAATAATTATTATTTATCATGTTTAATAATAATGCAATAATACTGTGACGTGATCTAAATACATACGATTTATCTCGTTGTAAGTCATAGCTGTATGGCCGTATATCTATTGTATAAAATATCGTTCACAGCCATTGATATTGACAGACAACTGAATATTGACTACGTGTTTTTTAACGGTCGTTATCGATACGACGAACGCTATTTTTGAAAATTCGAAACGACGCATCAATGTAATTTATTAGTTTATTTTATTCCCTTCAAAATTCACTCAACGCGACCTAATTATTTTGAAAACGCGATATCTATACCGTAGTACACACGTTTATTTTACATAAAACTACATTATATAGGTACATTACCTCGCGTTATTATTATACGAACGCAAAACAAAAGTAAAAGTGTGTAATAATTAATATAATGACGCGTAATTTTTCATCCCGCGTAAGCATATGGGTTACTGGTACAATCCAATATCAAGAATAGAAATAAATATAATAAATAATGTATACAACGCGCGTTATTTATGTTTCGTCCGATTTTGGTACTTTACGGTGTAAACCCGTGGCCGAAAAGTGATAACCGCTCGTTTTGTACCGAAACGTGCGGTATCGCGCAGTCTTCAAGATAAGGGTGCCGGTCGGTGACGCCGTTTTGGGAAGGGGGACGTAAGGGCCATGCGGCTATCCCCGGACATGTCGGTCACGTTAATTTCACACTGGTCGATGCGCCGTTGTTCATTGCCTTTTCAAATTACTCTTACTTCTTTCATGCTCACTAGATTAAAATTATGGTCGTGGTTGCGAATGGGTCAAAATAAACTAGCCCAATTAAATGTTATTAGAGTACACGCAGTTTTTCAGAAGATAATGGTTTGCGCTTTGTTGAAAATCAAAAATAGATCCGGATTCCAGATTATCTATCGTATTTCGGTCGCGGCATTATATTTGTTTAAAAAAAAAAAAAAAAAAACAACATGATTTTTTTAACGGGTTAGATCGATTGAATTTATTATTATACTATACGGTATACAAAAATTATAATTTTATTATTTATATATTAATATGACGTTGTTAATATTATTTTATTTCAACCTAAATTACAAACTGTGACGATGTCACTTTACGGGCCCGAGTGGGTTAGTAGTAAATAATATAATTGTTTGTTATTAAGGGTGTTCGTTATTCGGACCGAAAGGATATTGCCCCCTCGCCGCCCTAGAAGACGAATCGAATTCGCCACTGGTTTCGATTTATGTCGGGCAATCTTCAATCAAAAATAAATCTATAGGTCCGAGTTTACCAACGTGTAATTAACGATACTAATTTATTGTAGTTTTTTCAATGATGTTGAAAACCATCCCCCCAGTTTACATTCGCGGTCGAAGATTTTGTTCGGGTATTTGAACGTAAGGTCCTATACCCGACTATGTCAAGCTATAGATATTTACTAGAAAAATGATTCGGACTATCAAAAAAATATATTTTATTCAAATATCGTATCTATACCTATTACCGTAATAAATTTAGAATTCTGTAGTGTTTGTTTTCGGTCGAATGTAACTCGACAGCTGTTTACACACGACTGGAATTTAAACGATATACCTATTGAGTATTTTATGAATATTTCTGAAATATTTTAAGTTTGGCATAAAAATATATATACGACAAATCTAAAATATTTTGCAAAATATTTCACCACGTGAACCGGAGCGCCAGTGGTAATTAACCTCTGTGATATTTGACCCCGGGTTCCCGGTTGCCGTTTTACGAATTTATTAATAAAACGCACATATTATAGAGATAAGAAACAAAAAAATGTAAATATTTAATGTGAGAGTATAACCTCTATCCAAGTATAATATTATAATACGCCTTTTTCGTTCGGATGTATTTTTATCGAAGAAAAATAAAAACGAACAAAAGGTCAATTGTACTAAAAATATAATCCTTTGATAATTTATTTATATTTTAAGTACCTATAAGTTGGTTTCGACGACGGTATTTATATATATATATACTGTACGTGGTTAGGGTGAATTCACATAACGCGTTATAACAAACTTATTTTTGTATCACTAATTTCGGAATATAACTATGTCAATCGATATAATAATATGCAGAACGGGTGTAGTATACACGTGCGATTATCGTAATAGTGTTCTAAAAATACAGATATAAATTTCAAATTAGTACTTACAAACAAAAACCGGTGAAAAATGTAAAATGTAAAAAAAAAAAAAAAAAAATTATAATTCTGAACATTGTATACCTACAATTATAGTGTTTATAATTTAAAACGTTAAATATAGGGTTCTGTTTGTTAAATTACCGCTAAACACGTAATGAAACATATAAATTCGACGAAACGTCCGCACACCGATTGTAATATTACTACGGCGGTTGTGAGCACATCAAAATAAAATTTGCAAGTCTAACGGCGAGTGTTTTGTTTATTTCTTCTGCAACAACGAATGGTTGAAAATGTGGAAATTATAATAATATTAATAATATAGTATTCTGTTCGAATAAAAAAACAAGACAAGTGAAAACCGAACAAGGCTTGCGACTTAGCGCTATAACGTAATAGTCATTCGATCGCAGGTCTTATTCTATTGGCTTTTTTAACGAACGTTTAAGGTTTTTTAAATTTCGCCGAGACTCGTAAACAGTCGTTATGCACGTTACGCACAGTGTACGCCTGTAATCTGTGTAGTCGAATACCGTGCACAATGTACAATTTCCAAACATAAATTTATCAAAAAAAAAAATGTCTAACCGCCGAACACCGCTCGGCAGAATATAATGTCGTACAGGTATTGTGCTATTTCGTTCGCAATGATTTATCGGTCACATTCGGGATTCAGAAAAAAAAAAAAAAAAAAAAAAAAATTACCCAATGTATCACTTTTCCAATTTCCTTTCTACGACGTTGGCTCGCAGCCTACTGTATCAGCGTTGCCTAGATCGCCGTTATTTTATATTTTTCTTTTGTGATTTCCCCCCCCCCCTTCTCTTGGTCTACGGACGGGGCCAGAACAGAATTATACACGGGCGTTAGGGCGAAAAAAATTTGCTCGACAAATAATACGGCGCGCGATACATAGTGATATTACGCCGAACGTACCGGCGGTATTGTCTTAAATTATAATTATCGCAATTATAACGTATTATAATTGATACGTTGACAAGACACGTTCCGTTTTCTCGCGCCGCCGGGTCTGCGCGTAATATATTAATAAACGCGCCATTGTATCGACCGGTAAGTTATTATTATTAACGTAACTCAGGACACTGTTGTTGTGTGGCCGTTCAAGGATGCCATTATTCGCAGTCTCTGATTTTAAAACGAGTTTTCGAGATGAAACGCTATCGTTGTAAAAAAAAAAAAAAAAAAACCCGCAGATGAAAGCGTTCCGAAGACACGGCCACTTTGGCGTCTGACGATTCGCATTGAATATTCGACCCGCCGTCAAAGCTCAAATAAGGTATCGTATTTTACAATCTTTTTTTTTTTTTTTTTATAAATAATTGCAACTTTTTTTTTATTTTAATAATTTGTAGCATTCGGGAAACGCCGAGTCGGTCGCAATCTTCGACCTGCTGTCGTCTATACGTTTGTTTATAATAGGTGTTTGAAAGCCGATATCAAAGGCCTTTCTTTACGTTTGTTTTACGCGCGTGCACGCTGAATTTATTCGCTGTATTGTTCCGTTAAAAAGACTTCAGCATAGACGGCAAAAGCCACAGCACGGCGACAGCCTCTTAAAAACGATTATAACCATCGATGTCCACGTATGAGAAACGTTACTAGCCGTGTTTTTTTTTTTTTTTTTTTTTCATTAGTATTGTCCCATAATAATAATATCCAGAAATAAAAAAATGCCAAATTTAGACTTTTGTACGCACCTACCTCTGCATTGCAGCACGTCACGCTGTTATATTCATATTTTTTTTCCAATTAAATAACACGAATAAATACAAACATATTGGTATAAAAAAAAAAAAAAAAAATCCTGCGAATAAATTGAAATATTACGAAACGGACGAAAAAAATAAATATAACAAGTAATAATAATTCGACAACACTCGTATGAAACGAAAGTTGAATCGTAATAATATTATTTTTTCGGCCTTACGAACGCAGGTATTAAAATAAGTGTATTTCCCCATCGGTATAGGCCTCGATAGTGTGTCCCAGTGGCGTATTGACGTTCCCTACTCGAAACGAGTCACAAACTCAAATGAAATACATACTCTTTGATTGCTTATCAATAATTGTACGATATCGATAACGCGGTTTGGACGATAACAATAATAAATGTGCTATTATACTGGTCGTTTTCCACTGTCGGTCCAAGCCTTGAACCGTGCCACGAAAATCCCTACAGTAGTGTAATTAATCTTGTACTACCCAGTCGATTAAAAACCGGGGCTTGAAAACTGTAGGAAAAAAAAAAAAAATTAATTTTCCTTTTCGTTTTCCGATTTGGTTTATTATACCGGTATCAGTTGTTTTCGGTTTTATGTGCTGGCGTTGAAGGGTGTTAATCAATGGTTTCGTCTGAAACCTAGGCCCCCTTTAAAACCCACGATGGAAGAAACCGCGAAATAGCGATGGACATTACGATCTTGGCTACAATTAAAACCAGCCTTGTTGAAAAATACTTTTCGAACGTACTAGGGAATACGTTCGTGAACACACGTGCAAAGTGCATTCGAAGAGAATACGAGATGCGCACGTCGTAGAACATATTCAAAATTATATTCGGTCACTTTTTTTTTCAGGAAAAAAAAAAAAAAAAAACAAAACCCCACCTGCGTAACAACATGTAACCTGTCGTACGGTCCGGACAACAATATTGTATAGTGACGCGTGCGGTGGCGTCGTCGCGTCGTCGTCATCGCGCCAACGTTCTATTATTTAATAACGTAGAATATTATTATTATTATTATTATTATTATATTATCAACGACCAGGTGAAAGTGGTGTCTTCGTTTTCGTGTGCACGTGCGTGGCGATCATCGGCGTCGTTTACGCGCGCGAAACGTTATTTTACGTTCTACGTTTGTGACGGTATTAACAACCGGGCAATATCTCGAATGAAACATAATCGATTTTCTAAAATACAAAAAAAAACCGCCGGCTCAACGGTTTTCCAAATCAAAATCCAACGAAAACGCCATTCCGAACCCCGGTGGCGTTTCGTCCGCTCGCCGTGTTGCGCGTGCAATTCGCACAATCGGAACGCGCGGCCGTGCAGCAACACAAAAACTGCGACATCCGTTTGTAACCGGCGATTGTTAATAGCGAAACGCAGACATTTACGGTGCACTGCCGTTCTCGTGCGCGCAACATTAAATAAGTCGAACGGGAAAACACGGGCAGGGATTGAGGGAAACAATACACTATATTGCGTTACAATTAATTCGCATAGCTATTGCTAAAGCGCCGACTGTAGTGGAATTTCAGTCCACCGGGCTAGTGTAACTCGAAAAAAGTAAATTTGGCCGTGACTCACGAGATAATGCGATTTTTTTTTTTTTTTTTTCAAAAAACACATATTTTACGATTGTGCAATAATAACGAAAATTTGAGTGTCTACGGATTATTCGAAACACTGAAAACAATATGTGGAAAAAACATTCTAAAAATCTTTTCTTTCATTTTTATTTCATCTTTCATTCATTGTACACTAATATTCAAAATACGTCCAAAAATTCAAAAGGCGTTATATGTGCTCATTGCTCGTACAAATTTTATTTTACGAACCGTATTATTTTTTTAAAGCTTCGTTTTGATCTATGGAATATAGTAAGGAAAAAAAAAGAAGCGAACGCCTACATCTATTATAATATCCGGTAATGATTATTTACCGGCGACAATGCCACGTTATATATAATAGTAAAACAAAAAAAATATACATAAACGCATATATAGATATTTTTTTAATAAAATAATAACGACAAAAGCCCACTAACAAACCGGACAGCAGCACTTCCTCGGGGTTTTTTTTTTTTTTTTAACCTAAAAATCCGGAATAAACTTTCGCTTTTTGACCTTCGTCGGTATATATTTTATATATATGGTAGGCATATATATATACGTCGTATTATAATAGTGCCTAGCGGTGAAGGGTGGGGGGTGGGAGCCGAATGAAAGAAAAAAACGTCAGCTTTCCGATCAATCACCCTACGTAACGTGGGGAGGGGGATGGGGGTGCCGGTCGACCGTTTCGACAAAAGCGACCGTTGCAGGAGATTGCGAAAAATAAGCTTTCGGTCAGAGTTATGGGTCGCGAAACGTGCGTTGCAGCAGTGGCGTAGGGCCCGCCGCCGTCGCACAGAGAAAATATATATGAACGTCGGATGGAAAAGTTTTTACCGACATCTTTAGACGTCCCAAATAAATCATAATATATAACGCAGTAGTAGTGTATTCTGTAAAAAAAAAAATCAATTCCTAGAAGAAGAAAAAAAATGGATTTTTTTTTATAGTGACCATAGTACCTCTTATTTTATTTTTCTCACTTGTATCCTTTTCAAAAATGTTTACCACGTTGTAAATGTATTAAAATAATTATTATTATCACTTCACAAATTGATACGGAAAAAGACGTCCTAAGATAATGGGGACGGGTACAGCTATTGTTATAGATAATTCAATGTATACCTGTAAGCAACGATAAACCATTGCTTACGAAAAAACGATTCTGAGCGGAGTCCAGTTGATAGTGATGCTTTGTCAACAATATATATATATGTCATTTTATAGTAAAATAATTAAATAGACTTTATACATTTTCTTTTATACTATTTTTTTAATGTTGTACCGGTTTTCCCATATTTTATCACGGTTTTTCACATTTGCAAGGAAAACTCCTGAGAAAATCGAAAAATGGCTTCTTAAAAGTACCTCGCTAGTGAAATTCCGTTTTAAAAACATTGCTAGTTGAAGCATGAAATGTAAGATTTCACAGGGCTTACGTCAAAAATGTATAACTGAAAAACTTAGTTTAACTTAGCAAAGTTAATCTCGAGAATATTGAGGAGTTCCAAGTTCAGATTTTTCAATAACATTTTGGTATGATAAATGATAATAATATTTTTTATAAATTGTACTATGATAACAATAATCATTATCAATATTATTAGGTAATTTTCAAAATTGAAAAATATCCTTTCCAACCCTCCCAAAAAAACTTGTCAAAATATTCTTCTTCTAGATTCATTACAATCAGGAAAAACATAGTTTGTAAAAGCATCGGTTACATCAAAATGAAGAAGGGAGAATCTATAGAGAATCACAGTTGTGCAGTAGTCATAAAAACCAGAGATACCTGCACTTCAAAACTGTTCTACGACGCTCCGTTTGGCACGAAATAAAAACAGTCTGGGAACTTTCTGAACAAAAATGTTATTTGTACTGAACATTTAATTGGATTAGGTTTTATTTCTTTTTTTTAAATTTTATTGTTGCAAGGTTATTGGTTTTATTTTTGTTTATATGTAACGACAATATTTAATCAAACTAAATCGAAACTAAGTTTTGTGGCTTATATAATTTCTATAATATTATATTGTATTTAAATATATTTAATTTCGATAGATAAAACGGTAAATAATTATTAAATCGATTTTTCACTATCTCGATGACGATAATAAAACGAATAATTATTTTACATACTCTAACAGCAAGCATAAACATAAACATTTGTATCAAATAATCCGAAGAATTCTCTAACGTTTTACATAAATTAATTGAATGAGAATTCTGGAAATTATGTATCGATATTTTCAAGTTTTTTCATAATAATATTATAAAATTATGTTATGATATAATTTGCTCTACAAATTTAATGACACCATATAAAGTAAACAAGTTTTAAACGTACAATGTACTGAATAAATAAAATGTGTGTTCTTTTATCAAACTAGAGCTAAAAAAAAGACCGATATTATACAAAACTTAATACCCTTACGGCTTACACGGCCGAATGTATAATATGTATTTTAAAATATTCTTACGACAAATGAAATACTATTATTATATAATGAACACGTGCAGTCAATTCGGCCTTCTTTTTTTTTCTTATACACGCATCTTTATAATAATTATAATAAGAAAAAGATAAAATAAATAACGTGAATATTTCGATTGATTCAAAATATAATACGCAATATGCGCAAGTACACTTTAAACGAATAGATTCGGTCTTATCTGCGACGTGTTCTTACGAATTTGACATTTGCAATAGATTGAAGTGCGTGCAAAAATAAATTTAATTTAAAGTGTGTTACTCGAAAAAAATACGAGTATGTGAGAATGTATGATAAAAGCGCACCTAATTCGTTTTTTTTTTCACATCAGTTTGTTCATTATAAAAAAAACTAAATGAACCCAAAATATATTATACAATATTATACTTGAAGGACAAAAGTACTAAGGAGATGATTTTTATAATTTCGAATAAAAAAAATTAAAATGTTACACAATTCGTGTGACAATACAAATCAAATTCGTCTCCAAGTACGGATAAAACAGCGAGGACTTGTCCGGTTCAACGAATTCTAGACCAAAGGAAAACAAGTCCGCTAAATTACTTGAAATATTACCGTAGTTGGTCATAATATCGAATTACTATTGTACACGTGTCCGATTGTTATGTTTCGTGCGATTGTCACCTATAGGAGGTTAGGTTATAACCTGACCAGCAGCGCGATCAGGCATTTTCAATAAGAGGGTGATACATATTGAATTGCAATCACGATTAACGAATAAATTAAATTATAGAATCTACTTCTGTTACGACTAATCGGACAATGCGAATTTAAATGCAGGATTGAAAAACCGCTACTTTTTTTCCTGGTTATGCGGCCGAATTGTATAACTTCGATAAAATTATTAAATAGACAATTATAGCCGTTGTCGATTAAAACTGACGTACGGTAGAGGTACAGGGCCCCTGATATCCCATCGGCGCCCTCCCGTGCACGCCATCGAACCTAATTGGAACGCTAAACAAAATATTTCGCCCTTCTGAACAATTGTGAAAAACGGACTTATTTTTCGTATCGCGTTTGCGCCTCTACAGCGCAGCTTTTCACAGTCGCAGGTCGGGACCCGTGAATTTCGGACCCAAAAGTAATCGTAACAATTTAAACGGCACTTTCTCCGCCCGAACAGAAATTGTCAACCGAGCGTTATACGTTATAATTATCGCGACTCGAGCCTCTGCACCTACCGCTCGTTCGAGGCACTCGGGTCGGCGGTTAGCGCCGGGGGTACGGGTACGCGCGACACATTCAACGGCCGGAATGCTTTCGCGGTCAATTAAAAAAAACCAATAATTGTAAACGCGGTAAAACCAATTCCTGTTTACGCGTAGCTGGGTAGTTTCTTCGCGAAAATCCGTATTGTAGGTGGCAAAGTATCCGTCTATACATGCGTGTATATGTGTGTGTGTGTGTGTGTGTGTGTGTGTGCGCGCGCGCGGTGTGTGATAAGCCCGTCGGATCGCGTACCGAATCGCCACAATTTTTTTCCCCGGCCCGATGAGACGGCGTATGGCGATGGCGATGCGCGCAAGTTGTGAGACCCGGGCGTACCGCGTGTCCGCCCCGTACAACGACGACGGTGTCCCGATAAACGGTCGGACGCGAATGTCAGCTATCGATAGAATGTCCCTCGTCGGGAGGCTCGTGGGCGCGCCTACGCGTCATTATCGTGCGCGCGTTGCAGACGGAAAATCGGTCTTGCGAATTGTTACGCAAAAAGAAAGTTTTGAAATAAATGCCGGATTCGCAGTCGCCGCGATACCGTACACGCCGAGAAGAACAATAATTAACATTATCGTTTATTTATGCGCCCGCGATTTCGATTTTCTCGTAATAACACAACATAACCTAATAATAATACGTGTAACGATAATGCACAATGCTGTATCGTCTCGTAAAACGATACGACGACGTCGCGACAATATACATTACGCGTGTACATAATTTTTTTTTTTTTTGCCTGCACATACCGTTCCAGTATACAGATATGAATCGCGCCGATGCAAAGAAAAAAAAAAAAAAAGCAATAGAAACGCAATATCATATTGGTTTTTAAACGGAGGAAACTGCAGCGAAGAAAGTGTACTTAATGAAAATACGATATTGTGTACAGGTAGCGGTAATAGTGTTTTATTACATTATATGCTATTTGTAAAGATTAATTTACAGTGATTTCCGTGGCGCTCGGATTTCCGATATTGTATATTATTATTATTATTATTATTACGGTCTATTGTGAAAAAAAAAAAAAAAATTAAAATTAAACCGTTTACACCGCTTATTATTATATTTTTTTTTTTTGCGTTTGCGCGATCGGGCGAAGTGGAGGGAAGCGATAGGAACGTAATGTGTGAAAAAAAAAATGTAATTATTCCGACGGCGTATTGGTATTATGTATATGCGTTGGTCTGCGTTGAATAACACGGAAATGCGCGTAATCAAAACGGAAGAAGCGAAACATATTGTATTATGGAAAAAGAGGATTTCGCCCTGGTAATCTGCGTAGGCCCCTCGGTCGGCTCGAATCGCGCACGGAAGCGGCCGTAATAAAAACGCAGATAAACGGCGTGCGTGCGGGTTAAAAGGCATTTGAATTGCGAGGGACAAGATTGAGATCGAATGGGAACACCGGAAACGATGGGACACCGAGAAAGATAGGCGAGCCGAGCGCGTACGTTTTTTAGTGCGCTCCGTTCTTTAACGGACTAAATGCGCGACGCGCTACGAATAGCCGCGAACAGTGCCACTAAGTACCGTTCGGCAAATGCGTACGATTTGGCGAGTGTCGTCGGACATGCGACATTGTAAAGTGTTTCTTGACGGTTGGTTACTATACCGAGTCGTGTACACTCGGGGACGGTTATTCGGTACACAACGAAATCCTCGTGAACTGTACCGAAACCGTACCGGATCACAGTGTGTTCAATCGGACCGTTACGTTCTTGTTACGGCGTTTAAACGTAAAACGTCCCGGAAACTTTTCGTTCGTCGTCGTCTTTCGCCCCCCCGGACGGAAGAGCGGCAGCGAAACACACGAAGAACAATAATAATACGAGACGGGCGAGCGCGGACGAATGTGAAAATACGGTTGTACCGGAGTTCGATTTGCCACGAGCGTTCGCGCGCGCTGCGGACCCAACCGTTTCCGGCACGCGCGCGGAGTCCCCGGGACCGTCGCGCGCGTCTTATTGCGCGCGATCAATGACAAACGTATAAACGCGGCGTTAAACTGTCGTCGTTCTCGCGATCGCGCAATCTTCGCGCTTGTAATAATTGCGGCCCGCCACCGCCGTTGCGTTTCGACGCGCCATCGCGGTACGAGCGGTGCGCGGCGGCGGTGTTATTATTGTTATTTCCCGTGCGGAGCGCGATCGGTTTTCGATCGCCGACGACGCGTTGCGCGTCGGACGCTTTCCGACGGATTCGCACGCCGTCCGCGCGGCGACAACGTCACTCGCAAGAACGTCGATCCGGGCCCTACGGAAATCGCCCTCGCTACCTCACTGCCCTCACCGCCACCCCACTCCCCCCCCCCGAAAAAAAATTTTAAAAAAACCAACAACAACAAACGTCGTATTTCGCTCGAGCGCGCGATCCTGTGCCGAAACGCGTGCAACGGTAATCGACGTTCGCGTCAACGTTCACATTCGCGTACGTTCAAACGGCGCGTAATAAATCGGTTTACCCGTACCGTACATTTAGCGCGTAACGAATTTAACGGGACGCGGACAATCGCAATTATACCGGAGCGCCCGAACACGGGGTTTCCCGTTGTCGGGCGTATTAGCGCGAAACCCGAAATCCTGTATTCGCCATGTTCGTACCGCCATCGGCGCTCGGCACTTTCATTCGATCTAAATTTCTCAACGTCTCGTTCACTGTTACAGCAAACGTATTTCGGATACTCGTGCCGCGTCGTGTCGTGGAAGGTTCACGTATGATACGAGAAAAAAAAAGGACGACGCGCTCGTAATATTACGTTGTGAAATTCGACCGTTGCTGTTTAAAATGATAAATCTAAACACGAAACACGAAAAAAAAATAAAAAAAAATTTAGCTATTGGGCTCTTTAAAATAATCATTCTCAATAGTATATGCAGTTTGAGAGGTACTCGCAAACGATTGCGATTGAATGATCACGTGGCGGGTGATTTATTTATTTTGTAAAAACGCTATTAAAGCACAAACGATATTATTTAAACGCATTTAAATAATATTACACAATTAGACGTAAATCATATTTTATACTATTCGAATATTTCGAATATTCATTTGTCTGCGGCGATGACGGCCAGACAAAATTGTAATCGTCGTGTTTGACGGATATTATTTTGAACCTATTGAATCTAAATACGTTCTCAAAGTTTAAACCCTTCAAACGCATTGGCTACAGTTTCGAGTTCTGTCTGGTTTTTGATCGTCACATTCTAAATGGCTACCGCGCAGCAGATTAGCCGTACAGTCCTATCATTAACGGGGTCGCGTGTGACAATTTTTTTCTCGGAAAACGTTTAGAAACCCGTCGTCGATCCCGATCAACACCGCAGTCAAACACGACACCCTATACGGTGAAATATTTTAGAACCGTTTCTGATAATAATAATAATAATAATAAAAAAAAAAAAAAAAAATCCTTAAAATAAATTGCCATCGTTATCTTATTTTAACGCGCGTTTCGACGACGGATAATTCCGTCACGTCGACGCGCTCGGACGTTTATTTTAACGCATATATATTGCTATTGTATTGAGATTGGTGTTATCGACGACTAATTTAATGGATCGTAAACACCATATCTGGACCGTAATAACGATAATAACGGCAATAACGACAATGTATGTTATATCGCACGGTGAGCCGTGTAAGCGAAAAGAAAATAATATATAAATGCGCGGCGCGCCGCTACAGCGTAGCCCGGGCGGTCTGAAACGATCAGAAAATTAAATTAAACCCGCTCGGGTGTCTGGACGATAAATTATACAGATAGCCGTTTAATTTCGCCCTTATTAAAGGTTCATAAAACGCAAATGGCGTTTTTCGCGATTAGAGATTGCGACGGGATATTAAGCGGACGCAATGGGGATATCGTTCGGACGAGCGATTTCTCGTGTATAATTCCCTGGTCGTCGAGGAGCGCGCGCATCGCCGCCGCCGCCGCCGTCGTGTCGAACGGTCTCCGTCTTTCTCGAAACAATTTGCTAATCCTGTTTGAGAAGGGTTTCAAAGTGATTAGTCGCGTGCACCGAAACGCTGCCAGGGACCGGTGCCGCGAACGAGCAGTTGAGTATTTTAAGACGATTTATTATTGAGTGCGTTGTGCGACGTGTAAATCGCCGACAACCGCGGCGAATAAAAATTCGTTCGGATGTTTGACGCGCGCGAAAAACGCCCGTTTGATAGCCCCGTACACGCAGGGCTTGTGTTGTTGGGTCAACTATGAATTTCGATTGATATCGCGTTTTTCGGGAAACCGTATAGGTATTTTATAATCCGCACGTACGGATGTTGTTTTTAGGATTTTACGATGAACGGTAAATAATAATAATCATTTTTTTTTTTTCCCAGGACGGATTATCGGCGCATAACATCCCAAAATATTTCGCCGGAACAGTATTCCCGGCTGGAAAATTTATCGTTAATTGTTTTTAATCGTATTTGGTCAAAACCGTATTAAATCCGAAAAATTTATCGTCCGCACGTATTTTTCGGATTAAACGCACTCTTCGTAAATTTATTTTCGGATATTTTATAGCTCCTCTGATCAGCGTTTGATCGGCCTACAACGGTTATTATGGGATAACGAATATTTTTACGGGGCGATATTCGAAAATGTATTTTAATCTACATGTTCAATTCAAAATATTATAATATCATAATAACAACGTTATATTCGACTTGAAATAGAAAAAAGAAAATTTTTAAATATTTTTTCTAAAATTACAATACTGTTATCAATATTAATGTTATCCGTTAACCGTAGCGCCAATAACTGCCAAAAACTAAACAATTCAATTTGAGGTCTTTTTTTTTTTATGGAGAGCAATAAATGTATTATTGTAAACTCGACGACTCAATGTCGATATAAACTAACCAAACCTAACACGTACTATAACAGTTTCTAGCGGGTGTATTGTATGGATGAAGAACATTGAGTAAAAAAAAAAATATATTTATATATATGTGTGATACTTGTTGGCCATGACAGACGTTCCATCATTTGAATATTGCCTATGGTATTTTTGATTTTAGTTATTTTAATTAGCACACTCCCAATTAATTAAAACTGGTCAACACGGTGCCTATACGTGATTCAAATATCACGTACAATCTGTGCGTTCTGTGTAAAAACAATTTTTTTAACTTATTCATAGATAATTAGTACATGCACCTACATAATTTTATTGTGTATTGTTAATTTATTTAAAATACTTGAACACCGTCACACAACAAAACGTACGAGTGTGTTCATGGAATTTTATCTGAAAATTAATCCTGTGTGTTTATGGGATTTTGTAATTTTGTAATTCTGAATTCTCCCGAACAGCTTACAAATTGCAGTTAATGTTAGCAGTTGATTTTAGGCCGGCGATAATAGAATCCTATAAGAAATAGTATGCAATTTGACAGCCATGTATCAAGATTTGATTAATTAATCCAAAAAATATGCGTGTATACGCCATTATGCCGTGCATTATTATGCGATAATGTAGAAACCGACAGAACCGACTTGGTTTAACCAAGGTTGACCTCAAATAGTGTAACGTGACCATTCAGGATGATATATGATTGAGAACGTTGAAGCAATCAGGTACATGAAATACATATTTTAACCGACTAACTAAGACTGAATTATATTCAGAAAATACTAATGTTTCAACAAATAACACAAGCCCGATAACATGCCGTTTAAAAATATTCCAAGTCCTACAGATAAAATAGTCCACATTAATTATTCGTTGTGGGAAATACGGCGAAAATGCGCTCGCAAATGATTGTGGTGGACCCGTCTGATTTGACATTGATTCGGGTGGCGTTATATATGCTCCGTGCCCTTTGTCTCCGTTCTCTTCAGTCGCGTTGCGGTCCGGCCGTATCTCGGAATTAGTTAGGTGCGTGGGAACGATGATACTTACGTGAATATTGTACGAAATTGTATCGCCCTAACTGGGTTCACGCGAGTTTCAGGCATAACACCGTCAAACGTTATTATAGTACACTTGCTGCTTGTACGTGGCAGGTATTTTCAACGAGAGGAGATGTAGCAAAGAAGAAACGTACATAAATCGTAAAATGTACGCCACTGGCCACTACGCATTTTCAAGTTCATCACAAGTTTAGATCTAGTTCGATTCTCACACAGATAAAATAGAATTTAGATAAACAGACCATCGCTGTGTCATATGTTCAGGTTAGTTTATATTTAGGTTTAGTTTCAGGCTCACATACGTTTCACGAGAAGCGTGTGAGCGTGTAACAATAGAACAAATTTCAAACGCTTTTCATACAATTATCGCGTGTATTCATCACATAATAGTTTATAGTGTAAACAAATATTTCATGGGTTGATTAACCCATAAATCAGTTTAATTTTCCCTCTTGGTATATGATTGTCAGGCTTCTTATTTACTCGTAGAGTTGAGACTATACCTAGATAGTTGCTTCATATATCATCTTTGACATCCAGATTTGTTTCAAAATATCTTTAAATATATATAATAAACGTATGCTAGTTGAAAAGAACTAGGAACAAGGTATTTTAAAATTTCAACAAAAAGTGCATTTTCAATTGATTGAACATAAGTATATATACTTATTGCCTATAAAATATTATTGAACAGTCGACAAAAGAAAACAAAAAGTTGAAATCTAACTCATCATCAAAAATAAACCACACGTTTTATTTTATTTTTTCATAAAGAAAAATTATACAATCTATGCTATAAGCAGCATTCAAAGTACAGCATTGTCTAGTACGAAAGAAAAAATAGACAATGACTCGTGTCTGTAAAAGGTTACGATGGGTTTTCCGGGCGAATTTTAGACGTAAGAGCAAGAACGACAATTACGATGGGAATTTCGACGGTTAACAAATCTTTTACAATTTAGAGTTTTGGTACATTATAATTATCTTATTTGGTGAGATTTAGAGTTTGGACTAAATATGTAGCGTATCATTGCAAACATTATATTGTGACGAAAGTTTAACCGATAGTGCAAAGGATTTATCTGGATTGGGGAATTTGTATTTTGTTATTGATATTTTTGCACGGAGCATATAGGACCAGATTTCATTCCAGAAACATGTTTATTTTTTATATTTTAAGTTTATGCACATTTTTTAATTTCGAAATGTTCTTTATAGTGGCCGGAGAAGCCTTAGGCGTTGATCAAGTAATAATATCTTACGTAGTGTAAGTGTGGCAGCCACTAATAACATATTATTATATTATTTAAAATATTTATGTAAGATTTGGTAACGTTCAATTAAATATTAAATTTTAGGTTTTGAAAAATTTTTATATATATAATCTTTAAAATAAACTTGTTGAGATAAAATAAAATAAAAGAAAACCTTATCTTATCAATAAAATTGTGTCAGTACTTACTATTTAGAATAATAATTACTGTCATTTTAATCACTGACCTTGTAAAATTAGTTATTTTTCTATCGAAAATATTATTAATTGAAAATTGATCAAATAATAATATTGAGTTGACCTAACAGAAATTCTTGAAAATTTAACATCTGGAGGTTTTTATAAGTTTTTCTTAGCGGTAAAAAAAAATAATAGGATTAGGTTAAACTATAGTGTGTAATTTTTTTTTATTTTTATTGTATTAATTTCAAATATTAAGGAAAAATGAAAATATTAAGGCCTTAAAAATTGTGTCTAAATAAACTTCATTCAGAATCGTTTTTCATTAGCAATGGTTTATAGTTACTTATAGCTATAAATTTAATAATTTTATGTATACTACCCTCCCATCTTCCCACCTAGAACAGTGGCTGCATCCGTCCCCAGTATCTGCTCTTATTATAATTAAATTTATGTCTATTACCAATATTATATGATATTAAAAGAAAATTACAAAATTACAAATTTTATACTGCTGGTGAATATATGCGCACAAGAATAATACAAGTTATTTTAAATAATAATTATTTAATCAATTCAAAATTAAACACAACAATTTATTTCTATAACAAAATTTGAAAAAATTAAAATAATTTATTATTAGGTCTGCCATAATCTTGGTCTTAGTTTGATCATCACTAGTCTCACGCCGATCCATTATACCCTTTCATCAATAAAAGTGTTCATGATGATGGCATCGTAATAATAGTAACAATAATAAATGCCTGCTCGCTGTAAAATTACAGTAATTTAAATTTCCACGTCCAAATTTACAGTATCCACTTTGATTGTATGCAAATCAGCAAAACACGTATGTATGAATTATACTTTAGCTATGGTTTGCTATAATTTCACAGGGTTTATGATTTATCGTACCAATGGAATATAGATCATAGACATTATAATATGTACTGCGTAGACCTGTACATTAGCGAATTAAGGGTTTGGTAATTTACGCATGCCCGGACCCGGTTCATTATATTAAGTATTATTATATATTTTAAGCTTTGTCTCTTGGATCTCTTACATACCATAAACTATACAGTATAATATATTATAATACTTTCAGCTCTTCTCGTGCAAATAATCCTATACTTTCTGCAAAGCCGTACGGTTTTTCGAGAAAATGTATTATGAGTACGCGAAACTGAACCTCTTGAAAAAAAGCCGAAAATCTCGAGTTGCGATGGTTTTCTCGAAGGAGCCGTCGTCGTGGGCACCACTTTCGACGGTGGAGAGCATTAAAAAACGATGATTCCTATATAGACTCGTCAGAAGTGTTCTTTTGGCAAAAAATATTTTAATATTATACTTTTAATGTTAGATTTGAAAAAAAAAAAAAAAGAGAAGAAATAAGAAATTTATTCTTTATACGTTATTAATAATTTTTGAATATAATTTCCAACGAAATTAAAGTAATCCGGAGTATTATTGACTGATCATGCACTTTTTTTTTTTGTGTGTGTGGTTTAGAGTAGTGGGTTATATTTCTTTGCCATTTCACAGATATTCAAAAATATTGCGATGATATTTTTAAACAAATCCGGGTGTCATAGGTGACATTATAAAACGACTATCTATAGGTATAGTATCCATATGTAAGGGCACATGATCTTTGCGAAGAAATAAACAATAATAATTATAATAATAGTCTCAACTCTAAGAGTAAATGAAAAGCCTGACAACCATATACTAAGAGGAGAAATTAAATTGATTTATAAGTTAATCAACCCATAAAATATTAGTTTACGCCATGAATCATTGTGGTGAATACACATAATAATTATATGACAAAATTTCACATGTGCCTACACGTTTCTCGTAAAACGCGTGTGAGCCTGAAACTAGACCTAAGCATAAATTAACTTTTTCTCGCTAGTTTCTTAACTTACAAATGTACCCACAGGTTTGCATATTATATTGTGAAAGTGTACTCTCTGTAAGTTGGTGGACGCATTTCTGGCTCGCGGAAGCGCTCGTAATCACATAGCTGTTACACCCACGTTTTAACTACAGTGTTGCCGTCTTGACAGTATTTAGAATCTAAATAGAATGTATACTAACGCAGTTTTATTAATTATGATAACGTTTTTTCTATATTTTTATCGACAAGTTTATGTTAATGATTATAAATATCAACAAGTTTCGATTTTATATGACAAATAATAGAAAGAAAAAGTCTACAATGTATTATTTCATTGGACGTTATCAAATCGTACATAAATATTTTAAATTATTTAATAACATGTTATAAGTTGCTGCTACACTTGTACTACGCATAGAATATAATATTACTTAGTTAACGCCTAAGGATTCTCCGGTCACTACAAAGAACATTAAAAACATCAAAAATTTGTATAAACGCAATATACGTGATTTGTTTGAGTAAAACACGTGTGGGGCTTCATGTTTGGTCGTTTCCAAAGTAAACTTTGTTGAAATAATGTTTAATCACTTATGGATTTATCTCATCCTACGGGATTAAAACATTGCGAGTGGCATCTAAAATATTGCTTTTGGGGATTCCTTTTTTCGTTCACTGATTCCATTTCCCGTTAATACCGTTGTACCAATTTCTTACGGTACTTGTGTTTTAAAACCTTAATTTAAACTTAAACAATAAAAAATAAACATGTTTCTGAAATAAAATCTGGTCTTATATGCTCAGGGGTTCGGTAAAAATATCGAATACTAACAAAATAAAAGTGCCCCAACCTAGATAAGACCTTCGCACTATTCGCTATATCCTCATCACAAAATAATGTTTGCAACGATACGCTTCACATTCGGTTTAAATCTCACCAAATAAGAGAAGTGTAATACAACCAAACTCTAAATTGTAAAAGATTTAGTAATCTTCGAAATTCTCATCGTAATCCTCTGATTATCGTTATTGCTCTTGCGTCTGAAAATTTCCCTAAAAACCCACCGTAACCTTTTTATATACACACGAGTCATTTTCTATTTTTGTATCGATAATGCTAAACATAGTGACGTTCTCAGGAATTTCCAATGGGAGAAGGTTGTGGGTAATTTCTAGAAAAAATATATGTAAGGGACTACCAGCGCACACAAAATAAATAAAAATGGTTGCCAATGACAACCTTATTTTTAATCTTTCAACTTTTTTTAACCGAAAAAAAACCGGATATTAATGAGAATTTCAAAAAATGCCCTCTTTAAAGTATTACCCAGAGAACATTTCCTTTCAGAAAAGGTGTTATACTTGGAAATCGGATTAATCTTTCTAGTAGAAAAAGTTTTCATATAAAAAAAAATAAACATTTTTATAAAACCAATACATTCTTCTAAACTCAGAATCTAAAAGAATAACAATACAAAATTTAATGTTTTTTTATTTTTAATAATTTATCAATAATTTTTTGATGCAACAAATATATTGTAATATATTTGTAACATTTATATTGTAATTATAAATATAAACTATACGATGCGACAATGAATTTTCACATCCGTTACAAATTTAAAACGAATTTATTGCAAAAAAAAAAAGGCCAGCGGGGGGAAGGGTTAAACCCCACGACCCCCCCATGAGTACGTCCATGATACTGCACTTTTAATGCTGATTATAGTACAGGTTGTATAATTTTTCTTTATGAAATAATAAAATACAACGTGTGATTTGTTTTAGATGATGAGTTACATTTCAACTTTTCGTTTCATTTTGTGAATCGTTTTCTAATATTTCGTAGGCAATACGTTCAATTAATGAAAAACGCATTTTTTTTTTTTTTTTGAAAATACCTTGTTCTTAGCACTTTTCAACTTGCGAAAGATTGTTAATTATTTAGAAACTATCTACCGTTTTCATAAACTCAGTTCACAGTCAACGATATAGCTAGAAATAGATTTCACATTCACAAAATAATCAGTTGAAACATACAAGTTGGCAAGTTGGCATTTCGCGGCGTTCAAACGTACGATAGGTATGAGTTAATCACCGGTTTCGTTAATTACCGTGAACAAAATACTGTAATTCGGCCATAATATATATGCAGGCACCATAACGGTACAAACCGTTTTAAATTACCTAACTAAAGAGGTTTTGTATTGTCACGAGCAACGAGCAAAGTTGTCTGTCTACTCACTTCTTCTCACTGATAAAAGTACAACACTGCAACACTGCAGTTAAAACGTGGGTTTATCAGTTACGGGATTATGAGCGCTTCCGCGAGCCAGAAATACGCCCACCAACTTGCAGAGAGTACACTTTCGCAATTTAATGTGCGGATCTATGGGTACTTTTATAAGTCGGGAAGCTAGCGGGGCTCGCTATTAGAATGGTGAGATACTACGGAATTATAACTTAATAATATTGTCGCGAAATAATAACTTCGTAACATTAATCATGCATTTATATTATATGCGATTAAACGTTATTTGCTTCGTGCATAACTAACCTTCATTCGTATTTAAAATATGCACACCGAAACTATTTTATTACTTCGAAAACGATTGAAAAATTAATATTTAGACGGCAACAAACAACTGCGTAAGTTATCATACATTACCAATATAAAGAAAAAAAAAAAATCAAATAATTTTCGTATAATACAATGGGTTCTAAAACATTCAACTTTCGATTTCCCCTATACCAATCTTAAATAACAACTGCTTTTAATTCAAATACATAACTAAAACATTGATATTTAAATTACAAATAAACGATATTATTATCTGTAACTGTATAATTTTTAATCCGTTTAATATTATTATTATGTTTAGATAATTTAAATTACCCGGATAAATGTTTCTACTATTGAAAAATACGGACATACTTCGCACAGCGGGTGAGCCATTGTTGTAGGTGAGAAGTTAAGACGTAATCATCTATACCTTCTTCATCCATAGAGGGGACTTTGATGTATATCTGTACGCAAGGATTAATCTTTACTAACGAAAAACAATTCTGAGCGAAGTTTGGTTATACATGTTTTGAAAGTGTGTAATATTTACGATTTTCGCCAAAAATTGATATTAAAATTCTTATAAAAAAAATTCTACATTACACTCAATTTCTTCTTTTTTTACCACAAAGTATTACTCGTAATGAACCTCCTAATAAATTTTTAACCATTTCTGTTTGGTATAACAATAGTCGATGAAATTATTTTATCCACAGAGTACTTATCGAATAAAAACTACGTTATAAACTCGTTATAAATAGCACAAAAATAGCTTAAATATATTTTGAAAATTTGTTAATGGTTACAAATTGTTACATAATTTCAGTCGGTTTTGAAGTTAAAATTTTGATTTGGTGGTACCAAGGTATCGCACCGGTGCACATTTAGGCTTTTTACTGCATTATTTTATTATTTTAATTGGTTTTTTTTAGATTCCGAGCGTAGTGAGGGAGCTATTGGTTTTACTAAGATGTTTATTTTTATTTTTTTTGTTCTAGTCTGTGGACACGTTTTACCTAGAAAAATTGCTCCGATTTTTATGGGTAGCAACTTTTCTGAAAGCTCAAGTTGTCTAAATGATACTCTTATGAAGTCATTATTTTGATTTATTCTATTTACTTTATTGATTCTATTTTTTTTAAATTAAAACACTCAAGTAGTAAAAAACGTACAATTTCACGATTTCATTATTTTATAAAAACATGGACGATGTTTTCTACCAGAAAAAATGATTTAATCGAAAAATCACAAGACAACTTTTTCGTTGTTTTTTTAATTTACCTTTTTATGGTATCATCACCAAAACGTTTGAGTCATTTTTGAGCTTTTAAGGAATTTTAATTTTTCTGAGTTTATTTTACTGTAATTCTATTATAAATACACGTAAAGACTTAAAACATGGTAATAATACTTATATCAGACTTACCTAAACGTAGTAAAATCTCCAAATTCATTGGACGACTTTTTTTTTTTTTGATAAGCGTTTTGAAATCAAATTCAAACGAAAATCGGAAAAAAAAATACGACACCTCAAATTATGTATTACCGAACTGCACTCGGAATCGTCTTTCGTCAAATAATGGTTTATCGTTGTTTACAGATTTAATTTAAATGATCGTATTTATCTTACCTTCCCAACTTCTTAGTTAAAACAGTGGCCGCTCTCATCGACAGTATCAGCTCTTTTTAATATTTTATTGTACTACAATATTCAAACTTTAGTGATCATACATAAACATCTGTTTCATTTTTCTATCTTAACCTAATTAATTAATGCCCCAAGCCACAATTTTGACTGAATTATCAGTCCGTCTCATTCATCACTCTCGCAACTCGATTAAAATTTATAATTTGTCGTCCACCTTGGCATAATAAATTGTCCTCAATCAAATAATTATAAAATTATTTTCTCTCACTCATCAATTCTTTCATTCGAATAACATAAGTTTCCTTTAGTATACTATTAGTTAGTATTTTGTTTTTCTATTAGTATTTAGTAATGTACAATAATTCGAAGCAGTAAATTAAGTTTTAAAATTGTTTTAATTGTTTTCATAAAAAAGGATTAATGATATTAAAAAAATTTCAAAAATCACTAACTTGTGCACTTGTATGCGAATAAATTTAAGATTATTTTTAAAGTGATGATGTAATTGATTAAAATTTTAAATATTTTCAAAATTATGTAAAAATTATGTATAGGCACTTAAAAATCTTATAATTATTCAATTGCAATACATCATTTTTTTTTTTCTAAAAATGAATTATCTAAGTGCTTTTACCTAACCTAACTAAGTGTTTCTCTCATTTTGTACAGCGAATATTTTAAAACAATAATTATGAATTTTAATTTCAAAATTTATAGTTATGTACTGCTGAAATATTAACAATTTATATAGAACGGACGTTTTAAATATTTATACCTAATGATTATTATTAAATATTCCAAAATAAACAAAATCGCACCGTACTTTAACTTTTTATTCGACGCGTAGGTCGAATATAATAATTTTGTATTACTTTTTATAAAAATAAATGAATTTAAATAATATATAATACAAAACTAAACGTAAATAATAATAAATTATGTTACGAAAATTGAAGGAATAATACAAATATTTATTTTAAATATATATATTTTTTTTAAACGGTCTCGTAATTGAAAGTTTTTGTTAATAATATATTTTTATTTATTATTGCAAAAAAAAAAAAAACAACCTCATGAATTATAAATTATTTCAATACTTAAATATTACCAAATAAAAGTAAAAATAATTATTTTATGTCGACGAAAAGTAAAAAAATTAAGAATACATTAACATTTTGGAAGAATTTAAAATAAATAAAAACTATTTTTTTATTTCAGGTTTGAATAATATTCAGAAACAAAACAAAAATAAATTAAGCGCGCAATTGTATAATAAATATAATAATAATCAATAAAAAAAACGTATTGTTTTGAATTGTTTTTTACCGCGATACGCTGTAAAAATTATATTTGTTTCAATATTCAAATTTAATATACTGAGTATGGTTTTACGATATGACTATATATATAAAAACCAAAAACTTACTATTCTTCTTTTCATTTAAAAAAATATTTTTATTGCATTTCAACTAAACACAAAATTTATATTATGTTCGTATCTTATATTATTGACATACATGTTGACGTTATGTTATTCGAAAAACCATTTCGTACGGAGTTCACAATAAAACATTTGAATGCTTTTTATTTTAATTGTCACTTTCGTTCATTTGTCTTCAACAAAACAGATTTTACCCTTTAGGGAGGACCGCAATGGGTCACGTGGGGCCTGTGACGCATATATAAAATACTTTTGGGGGAAGGTTGCCATAGACAGTGCTTTTGAAAAGCTAATAGGAATGGAAACCTCCCTAGTGAAACAAAGTTTTAATTAGTTTATTATTGATTAGAATTTCAGTAGGTAGTCCGTATTATTGGTAATTGCAATAATACTTAGTATACAATGAAGTATACAAAATAGAAAATAATATGTAAACACACTTCACTGTTACCAGCGAAGAAATTAAAATAATTAAAATAACATTCAGCTTTTGCCATTATTGCCGTTTGTTAATGCGATGGTCGGGAATGTTTTGGAAAAAACCTTTGAGTACATAATATTTATGTAAAACATATAGAAGTTTAGGTGTATACGTATAATAAAGCAGTGTCGAATAGAGCTGGTGAAGGAATTTCATAAAGAATTCAAATGAATAAAATAAATAGGAAAACAACTTCGCATGTGGGTAAGTCATTGCTGTAGGTGAGGAGTTAGTGGGAAGGTAGTGAAGGAGAACTTTAATGTATATATCCGCAAGCAACGATAAACCACTGTTAACAAAAACGATTCTGAGTGGAGTTCACTTGATAGTGTTGCTTTGCCAACAATGTATAATATATGCATCATGTTATGATAAAATAATTACATAGGAATTATATATGTTTTCTTTAATAATATTTATTTAATAATGTACCAATTTTCCCGTTTTTCTGGCGTTTTTCCCAGTTTTCCCATTTATTGGGAAATAACATGGGAAAATCGAAAAATGACTTTCTTAAAGTATCTCCTCAGTCAGATTTTCTTTAATGAAAAGTGTTACACTTGTAAATCGGCAAGATTTATGGTTGAAAAGCTGTCCACAGAAAAAATAAAAACATCGTTGTAAAACCATAAGCTTCTTCGGTCCACTCAGAATCTAAGAGAACGTCAAATTCTGTCATCTGTCCCCTAGGCGAAGACCCCGAGTCACCGTTGATTCATAGTCCATATATTTATAGTAATGTTACGTGTATCAAACTTGTTTGTGACTTTTCCGGGAGAGCAAATACATCACGTCATGTATAGTACTATAATGTAATGTGCCAAAAGTTATTATGTTACATTATAATATAATTTAATCGCTGCTGGGTACCACTCGGGATCCAAACTCCACCCCCCCCCTCAGTAAAAAATAATAATAAAAAAGTGACGACGCGCTATGTGAATATATTATATAACGAAGCGGATCCTTGTAGGGTTTGTACATTCGGATTGATATGGTCTGATCATTAGTGGGTTTATTTTCATTTTACCTCTGTTGATTATCGATGTACTAACGGGAGTGCGGTATCGAAACGTTCACGGGCCTGACGTTTCGTGAAGATTCGGATGACTGAAACCGACGAAAAACGTATATATATATATTATGCATAGAATATACTTGCGAGGCAATTTCGATCGAATTAACGTAAACGCGAATATAATAACTGTGCAAAAAATAACAAAACAACTATACAATCATATAAAACCTCGTCGTCATTAAAATAATATCACGGTCGTTTTTTGGACTCGGGAAAAAAAAACAATCTAATACCTACTCAACTAGACGAGAAAATTGGACGTTAAAACTGAAAAAAAAAATACATCGCACGGATTTTTCATACATTGTTATGGGGGGAAAAATAAAAGTATTGCGAGACGTGGACGTCGACATTGCCCCTGGCGACCTTCTCCGAGAAAATATAACGACGCGCGTAACAACGAGAATAATAACAATAATTCCGAATTCACCAGCGTAAAAGACGAAAACTGTCCGCGGTCTTGACAAAATAATAATTAACAAAAAATGCGCAATCACGCAATCGCGGTCAAAGTATATTATGAGGTTGCGTGTAGTGCAATATTAATATACAGGGGGTAATTTCGTTCGATCCCGATAAATTTTATTTCGGGGGGGGGGGTTCAGTCATCGTTATAATAATATAACAGCAATCTTATATATTTTCAAAATTCCAGCTTTGTGCCCCTATAAACGCGTCGTTATATCAACTTTTAATTTCAAAATATTATAACTCATCATTTTCTGCATATAAATTCCTTACCTAAAATACGAGTACCAGTGAACTCTCCTCTTAATTTTTAAAACTGGAAAGTTCTAAAAAAAGCCTAGCGAAATATGGAAAATTACCACAGTCATTTTGACGTGAAAAATAATTTCAAAATTAAGCAGATGCACGCAGGTGACTGTTGTGAAGTTGGCAACACCGTCAGGTTTGTTCGTGCAATAAAAATAATTGACAAATGTTTAATATTTTCTAGCGAGATTAAAACAAAATTTCAGAATTTACCAAGATTCTGTCGGTCCTAACTTGATGTACATCTCGAAAATCAAAATTACCTGAAATTTCGTTTGAGTATATGCCTACCGCGACTAGTAGCAGTTGGTTGGTTACAAAATCATAGAATCATCTTGTAGTTTCGCGCGTTCGACTAGTCGGTAAATTACATTTAATATAACAAACATATTTTCACTGTAATCATATTAAGTAACATCTCTGATTTAAGTATAAAAAAAAAAAAACACTTGGCATAATGCTTTATAGATAAGACAGCTAAGGTAACCTAAGGAACTTACTTAAGGAAATTAAGCGAGCTACCTATCTTAACGAAGCGCGGTATTGAAGCATGCGGTTGATAAAGTTATTTGATGACTCGCCCGCGAACGTCTGTATGCATAATGTTAGTGATAACTCTTTGAATATCTGCCTTTAATTCCGCGATCGTTCAGGGTTTGTTTACGTGCTCTTTTTACTTTAAAATTACACCAACATAAATCGTACGGAACATCTAGAAATCTGGAAGGCCGTTCTTAGTGGCCACACAAACTGCTCGATAATGGAAATTGGAAATAATCAAAATTTAACTAAACTTTATGCGAAAAAACGCTATCGTAATAATAGCGGACGATGAAAATAATAAAACCACGGTGACCAACCGTCGCGAGACCAAACGCTTCCAATTTAAAATTGGGCACTACATCCCGGACACCGATATCTTAAATAATACAATACTATATTATAACGACAGTATCATCGTATATTTCTATAACAGCGCGTGAACGACGACGACGATCGGGATAAAAAAACAATAACAATAAAACATATTATACAGAATGATCAACGTAACGTAAGATATTCATAATTATCTCGGAAAGTATTAATAATTTTTTGGAATTCGTTGTTAAGATTATTTAAGAAATACGCCGCTCTATGATGTTCCGTCATCGTTAATTTTGGTCAACCTTATTTGAAAGAGTGAAACCACTACCCATTTTTAATTTTCAAATATCTATTTTAAAAGTTTCATAAATAGTTGAAAGATAGATGAATAGATGAATAAAATAGATGAATTAGTTAAACTAGATTTTGGCGTTGAACCGTTTAATTTCCGACAATCCGTTGACAAGACATATTCCGCTTTTAATATTGAGCAGGGGGGGGGGAAGTAGTGGAGCATCATTTGTGTAGTGGCACAGCGCGTGGCCTTTGAATAGTGCTCCAATTCTCTCCATCGACAAAACCGCAAAAACCCAAAAGTTGAATATTCCGTCAACGGGTCGGCGGACATTATAAACGTCAATACTGAAATGTATTTAAACCGATTTTTAATACAGGTCCCTGTGCGAAAAACAAAAGCGTGTAGCGCTTTCGTACCTCAAAACAATACGGGTCACGAAAAATACCGGAAACGTGTTACATTTTAGAGCCGCTCGTTTATTAAACGTTCGGAAAAACAAATTTCCGAAAAATTCATTCTTTTCCGAGATTAACGTCTTGCGTTATTTATATTGATCGCCCTGTATACGGGTAGTATATTATTATTATTATTATTATTATTACCTATATTATGTATTATAATAAAAAATATTACGAGTTATTATAATTATTGTTGTACGGGCAGCGATATAATATTACGAGTGTACAAAAAAAAAAAAAAACGCCCAGTCACCGTGCATAACGGCTCAGACAATATAATAATAATATTATATGTAGGTAGGTATATATGTTTTTAAAATACTGTTTTAACCGCTGTGACATATATTATTATTGTTATATTTTATTTCGTGTTTCTCTATAGCCGCCTCGGCTCCGGTCGTCGTGTTCGGAGGTGTTTCGCGCACACGACACGCGATAACCGTTTCGACCGATTACCGGGTTACCTGCGCAGGATTTTTTTCCCCTCCGGAAAGTGCCTACCTGTGTGTATACCTATGTATAATGTACAAGTTAAAGGTACCTACGTACCTACCTATACACGGAAACCGCTACGATTTATACACCGAAAATATAACATCGCCGCCTCAAAGTCTCGACGCACGACGACATACAACGTGGGGGGTTTTTTTTTTTTTTTATTCTTATTTTTGGTTTTTAATTTGCAATACGCACACTTTGCATGCGTATACATACGCGAACAAACTTAGCCAGCACATAACACATAGCGACAGAAATTTTCGCGTGACGATAAATTTCCGTTTGGCTAATGGCTATAATGTACGTATAGGAAATAAAATATTATAATAATTTATAACGCTCGTGTTTTATCTACGACCCGCGTTAAACATATAAAACGGGCATTATTTTAAGTACTACGCTATATTACCTATATAAAGGTTATACCAGAACGGTTATAAACTTAAAACGCTATATTATACGCGCGCTATAAGTAAAACGGTATCACTAGTGCTTGTTCCCGGCGATATTTTATCGGTCCGAAATTTTCCGCCGGATAAACTTTTATGCGTAAATGTTATCTTAGTATATAATTATTATACCTTGCCTATATACATAGTCACATGCAGAAAATCCGTCTAGCACGCTGGCAAAGCGATTATATATATTGTTGGTACTGTATAATATGCAGATCACCGATTCGGGTAACAACAATTTTAAAATACGTAGAGTCGAGAATTTATAAGAGCCAATGTTCATAATCTTAAGTATCGATTGTTATTGATTTTTATTTTTGTAAATTACCAATTCAATTTTTTTTTTTTTTTAAATTGAATATTTTTCATATTTCGTAATTGAATAAATTATACGGAATAGACAAAATGAAAATATTTCTAAAAAAAAATAAACGCCATTCTAAGCGTTTTTTCTTTTCTAAACAGTTTTTCTAAAAGTTTTTTAATTTAAAACATTGCTTTTCTAAAACTTGTACTGAGGCAAGTTTTAGCTACCCCCTAGCTATATGGCTAAACACTTTTAATTTATTCGTAAATATTGTAATTTTATTGATGATATTCCACAGGATTAGTTTTATATTCATACGCAATAATCTACCAGTCTGGTCAATATCAATTATTACAAAAGCATAGACTACATAAAATGACCGTAGAACGAGAACTTTTTTTTCACTATTAAGTACAAACTATAAGAAACCTCACGTTAAATTCTCGAGCATTTCTGTTTAGCCAAACTATTTTATACCTACCAAAGAAAAACAACGCAAAAAAACTAGAATATGTAAAATTACTATAAATAGCTCAAAAATATTTTTAAATTGGTCACGTCTAGAAAAGGCCAATATAAGTTCTTTGTGAAAATTTCAAGTCTCTATAAATCATTTTAACCAAATTATAACAAAATAATAAAATTTAAAATAATGAAGCTTTTATTTCCGCAAATTTTTCCGTTATTTCTACATTTTTGTCCCGGTTTTGCTCGATTATTAAGAAAACTACACAGAAAAAAAAACAACTGTTTTATTCACCAAAGTCCGTTGTTTTTAAATTGGAGCAATATTTCTAGTAGAAAATATAAACCGTACAAATTTAAAGTAATGAAATCGGTAACGCAACCCGTATATTTGCCTGTTTTTTCAATAATTTTATTTCCTGGTTTTCCCAATTATTTTGAAAACCCGATGGGAAATCAAAAAATTACTTTCTCACTAACTAAATCTAAAATTCAACAAAAATGGTGTCCGGTTATTTTTGGATCGAAGTAAGTTTTCTGGTAGCAAAGTCGCTTACACACGCAAAAAAAATAAGAAGACACAAACACACGCATCGTAGTAAAACCATCACTTGACCTCTCGACACGTTCAAAATCTAAAAAAAAGTTTTTCGACTTTTTAGCGACGGAAAAACAGTATTTGCTGATTTAAGTAATTTTTTGCACTCTACGTTTGAGATTATATTTTAGTTAAGAATACGATTTTATTAAATTATTACACAGAATAGCTGTTGGTTTAACTACTTTTCCCTGCAGTACCTATAGAATTTATGACAAGTTAAGCGAAATCATTATTATCAAGCGCGCAATATATTTCGTGTTTTTTTTTTTATATATATATATAAGTGCATCATCATAGACGAGTGCTTGCATATTTTATGATTTCCGCGTACACGAAATTATACAATATGTTCCGTTACCCTATTTATAACCTATAAATAATATAATATACAGACGTGATAAAGTACAATGTTACAAAATTATAACCTATACAACGATTTATTATTCATGTTTAAAACGTTATTTTATACTAGGTAACTATAGTACTGTGTATTTT
Organism: Cinara cedri; assembly: GCA_902439185.1. Taxonomy (NCBI): domain Eukaryota; kingdom Metazoa; phylum Arthropoda; class Insecta; order Hemiptera; family Aphididae; genus Cinara; species Cinara cedri. The sequence goes on from CABPRJ010001427.1 coordinate 1,451,217, forward strand.
GTACATAATTCTGTATAGACATAATTACCGTGCCCCATTTTATAGTCTCTAATATTATATTTTAATCACACCAATTGATTTAGTCAAAAGTACGAACTACGCTACGTCTTTTTATTTTATTTATTTGCAGTCTGTCATTGCGTGTAATTGAAAGTTGAACGAGTGAAATTTCATTCTTCTTCTTTAGATATTATTCAGTCTGCCAACTGATATTGTCTTTCTAGTAGTCCCCTGCCTTCATTGCGTGAAAACCTTTGAGATATGGAGTTGTAGACGTATGTAAAAGACAAGGCGAAAAGATAGATCGAATTGAATGAACTGCAAGAATTATTACAATAAGTCAACGGACAGAGAACAATTATACACTTAAGTACAGTAAAATCAAGACAATTTCAATAGTTTTGATTTTACTGTACCTAAGTGACAATTTCAATAGTTAGGTCACTGACTCTCGGGCATAAGAGTCCGCTTAAAAGCTAGCTCTGTAAAGGATTAAAATCTAAAAAAAAACGAATGAACTCCATCTAACAAATCTGTAAGGATCTAAAATATTGTATGTAAACTTAACAATAATTCCGCAGAAGACTGAAAAAAATTGATTGCATTATAATTTAAACATACGGTTTAATAATATTCTAATATGTAACTAACTGTCCCGCGCCCGGCGTTGCCAGTGCCAATTTTCATTTATATTTTTTTATCCATATTCATTTTTGGTTTTGACCGTGTAAGAATTCAATGAAAACAAATAGATGGAAAGTGGGTAGTCCATCTTCGGCGGACTAAAAGTTTTTTATGCTTTGCTATTGCTAGATAATAGTGTAAATGGTAGTAATAGTAATAAAACCAAACAACTAAATTGTCATCCACGTCACCCGGGTTACTCATGAATAAACAAAAATAAATAAATGCATAATTAAATATTCATACTTAAAATACCTAAAAACTCCTATTTCACCCCTTGTGTGGTTGAATTTGCAAAAAACCTTTCTTAGCTGATACCTACGTCATAATGGCTATCTATACGCCAAATTTCAGCCCGATCCTTCCAGTGGTTTGGACTAGGCGATGATGAATCAATCAGTCAGTCAGTCAGTCAGTCAGGACATGTTATTTTATACATAGAGATTGGGAACTCGTGGTTTTTCAACCAATTAGATTATGAATATATATTTTATTTTATATTTTATGTGTTGTATCTTTTCTTGTTATTGTTAATCTTAGTCGACTAAGGATCAATAAAATAACGGATAGTAGAGATAGAGGAAGAATTTAAAGCCAGTTGCCTTATTATAAAGTTTCAAATATTTAGCCAGCGAGTGTAGACTTAATAAGAGGGAAAATATTACAATGGGCGAGACACGCTTATATAGGAGTCGAAAAGAGCTAATAAAACCGGAGATGGAGTAGAATCTGTATGAAAAAAAAATTTCTTGATAGACCCACAACGAGATAAAAAAAAGGATGTAATATTACTCAGTGGAGGTTCAACGTGAAAAGGAAAAGTAATGGATAGAAAATAAGGGCGATTATTGTTAAAGATGTCAATAACATTGATTGTGGGTTTATTTTCCGTGACAATTTGGGAGGGGGAGGGGGACATTTGACGGGGAGAAATTGACGTCGCCTTCTCCGGTATATCTGGGGCATATGTAGGTACTGTGTAGGACTGTGGTGACTCGAACATCCAAAAAATACACCATATTTGTTTTTAATTTGAAATGAAAAACACGTAGTTTTCACGGACGGTTGGCGTTTTTCTTTTTTATTTCCAGAGTGTCTCAATTACCGCGCGGCATAATAATAATAATAATATTTCTTTATGCGACGCCACTCGTCTGGTAAGTTTTCGCAATTTGAAAAATCAAAAAAAAACAAATAAAAAATGTCGTTCTTATATTACACAAGTATAATATAACATTCGAATCTCGCGAGAGAGGAAATCAAAAAATCTCTAACAAAAAGCTCATATTATATTATTATTATTATTATTATTATTATTATTCGTGATATTATTATTATTATTATTATAAGAGAACACGGGGAAAAAAATGTCAACTACACCGTCCGTATATATTGTAAAACGTACTCGATTGTTACGCTCGAATGAGTTTAATTTATTATAAGCACTACTATACCTACCCATACAGTGAAAACGAGTGCCCACGCCGTCTTCTCCATATCATTATACTTGTGTCGGTAAATATAGCAGAATAATTACGATATAATTACAAGATGGAATTAATTCGTCACAAACCCCTGGATATAATATATTATATTGAATAGAGGAAAATAAAAATTAAAAAAGAATTCCACTCCGGGGAATTTTACGTTTTTTTTTTTTATTTTTCTTCCCGTGACAGCAATAATACCTACATGCCAAGTTTGCTACACGACGAGACAATTTAATGAACCTCTTCAAAAAAAAAATAATAAAAATAATAATAATAACAATAAATAAATTATAAACATCGTTATTTTCTCGTGTGAAAGTTTCTACGACCGTTCCGTCTACAGACGTCTATACATAATATACGAGTAGTAAAATATTGTTCGCGTCGACAATATATTGTACGAACTAATGTGATATTAAGTCTTGCACCGTTGCCGAAAATGCAGCGTACGAATACAATCCACGAACGGAATATTATGTTGGTTAAGATGGTTAAGCGCACAAATGTGTTAAACACACCATCCATAACTGAATTGCACAAATGTGATAAGTAATCTTATCACATACGGGAATTTGTGTGTTAAGGTAAGGTACGACAACTGGCAACAGCATAATATGACGTAATCTCAGTCTATCGTGTGTACATGAAAATATTCAATCTGAATTATCGGTTATAGTGCATAACGCGTAATCTACAAAAATTGCACTTAACACATGTGTGCACACTTAATTAAAACGATTTCGAAATCGTTTTGCATGCGAACAATATGAATAATTTAAAAAAAAGTTAAACAATATTATAAGTACTCGTACAAAATTGTAGAGTTTTGGTGAAAAAATGTGATTTATACTTTGTTTGTGAAATATGTACGTTAAAAAAAAAAAAAAAACTGCAAAGAATACGTCTCATAGAGAATACGTTTTTATGTACCTATGAGGAAAATATTTTAATAAAGTACAATACGTATAAAATATTGTTAGAAATGTTAATTTTTGAAAAAGCCGAATCCACTGTATGAGAATATTAATCTAGGTAAGTGGAAAGTTTTAAAGGCGATTTAATTTAAACGGCGATAAATGTTATTGTAATCATAAAAACGATTCTGAGAGAAGTTCACAAATCTGACGTTTTCTCTTAGTATCATTAGGTCATTAAATTATTAGGTACATGCGTGTAACATGACATATTTTCACACGGTTTTATTTAATTCGTTTTAATTCAAAAAACTGCATACACCTATAGAAAATACGAACATTTCTTGAAATTAAAAAAAAAAAAAAAATGTATTTTATACAAACTTTAAGGTATGTCCGAAAAACAACGAAAATAAGCAATTTAGGAATTTAGGAAACGTCAATTTATGTTTTAAATATGTTGCATGCATACTATATTTTTCAATTTCGTTTGAACTTGAGTTTAAAACATTATGTGGATACTTTGTGATTAAGCGCCAAATTATAGAAAATACACAGACGGAGCCGGATTATCAGTGATGGTGGACCGTAAGTCTAGTCACCCCGGATCTTTATTGAGTTATGCGATACAAGATACGAATAATTTGAATAAGCGTTTGCTAACCGAAAAATGTTTTTCAAAAGCAAAAAAAAAAAAAAAATACCACACATATTAGTTGAACGATAACATAATTCTGGGTCAATAAGGGCCAATATCAGTTTCTATCAATTTCGGGAAATTAAAAATAAAACACATGTTTTGGCCTTTTTGGTATCGCTATAGTGATTTGTCTAACATTGGTCTTTCCAAATCTCACAATAATGATCATATTTAGATGCGCCTTTTTACCACAACAGATAAAGCATATCATACAATTTCTTATAATTGGCCACATAACCAAAAAGTGACATTGGCCTTTTTCGACTCGAGTTCCAGAATTAATATGGCTTCTTCGTTACCATGCTCAGATAAACAAATATCCGTTTATAAAAATGTATAATAACTGTATATTTCTACAAAATACGATGGACAGTAACGGCAAACTGACAATTTCGTATGATATTGTATCGGCCATCGGGGATTAAATTATACCCATACTGAACGTATTAAAAAAAAAAAAAAATTAAATAAAATTAAAATTAAAAACACCAGGTCCGAACGAACACTTTAAAACAATAATCGATAAAGACGATCAAATTGCACACACCGGTCGTAATCATAATATTATTAAAAACTAGCACAGATATCCGCCGCGGACTAATCGCAACGATTATCGGTAGGCTGCGCCACACGGGCATAATGCGACGAATCGTATATAAATTGACAGATGACAACAAACATAATCGCTTTCGCTTTAACTGGTTTTGTCGTAATCGAAATTATTATTACTACTATATATAGTGTTATATACTCGTATAATACAAAGATATCTTAAATTACCTTTCTACTCGTGCAAAAATCGTTTTGCGTCGTCCGCGTATCTACTATACCGGCGATTATAGATTTATACATAATACAGCCCTTTTTTTTTGAAACCACTGCGCATTATGTTTAGCTATATGATTGAGTAAATATTCGAATTTTTAGCGTGGAAACACAACTACTAATAGTATACCCCGATTAGAGTAAAATATAGCATTATTGTTCATCGTTACTCAAAAAGTGTCAATAACTCGTATACCTAATTATTTATTTTGATTTAATTTAATAGGTACTTATTACCTTATAAATACTTATTCGGGTAAATATGCGCGCGAATAAGCAGTTCGACTTTGCACAGATTTTTTTTTTCTCGCAGTTTATACGCGACAAGTGAAGAATATTTTTTGTGCGTGATTATTTAAAAATACGATACCTACGGTTTTCAAACGTATTTTAAAATAAACGTATTGAACAAATAGTAACGCGAATTGATATTCGCAACAGGCAAGAGGAGAAGAAGAAAACCGAAAAAGAGGTGATACGATTGAGAACGATGAGAAAACGGTCGTTTTTATGCGAGGATAATTGGGAGATCGGGTCAAGTGGAAGTATAAGACAACGGTGGCCGATCCCAAATAGCCGGGATGAAAGCGACGAAGAGAGAAAAGATATTTCTATATTAATATTCACATAGGATCTACGATGGTTTTGACTTGCTGAACCGATTTGTATAGTTTATTATCACACATTGCTCTTTGTATTTGTCAAAACAACCGTGATGAAATCAATACAAATCTATAACAATAAACCACGGAGTAATACCGAGACGTAATTGTCTATTCCCGGCAATATTGTACAAATATTGAAGTTGTGCGGTTTGTTTTAATGTTTAGAGATATTTTACTACGCTAAGCGCCAGACGCGCCACTTGATCACGAGGTAAACAATGATGAGCCTTCGTGCTTAGCAATGACAATAATTCAAATATGATTTAAACAATTTCAAATATGATAAACATTGTACTAAAAATAGCACACTACTATTTTTTTTTTTTTAATTGGGCACACTGCTGGGAGACATCTTCTGACTTCAATTTCGAAACTGAATGTCAACTCTATGTTTACTCTATGTGATACACTAACTGACGTCAGGCCCACATGACGCTATCATGACAGTTGATATAGTCATCGAGATATTAATACTTACTATCGCAGAGACAGCGTTGATATACATGATGATTTAGCACACAAAGTGATAGTACATAAGAATGATAGAGTAGAATGAATTTCGATAGAATCATCAGTAAATGTGCCGTCATGACAGTAAAATAGAACGATAATATAATATGTTCACACGATGATAATTAATATCGCTCTCAAAGCCTCGCGATAGTATAGCCAGGTCTACACGACGATAATTATTGTATCGTGTTAGTTGTGAAATCTACAAGCGTGATGGTATTTTTACCACGAACTATCATCGTGTGGAACAGGGTGATAGTAACTATCGTGAAATCAACTATCATAACATCATATATACGTCGTGATTACACTATTACTGGCATAATAGTTAATTGTTAATAGTTACTAACGTGTTGCACTTACACAGACGTTTCTAACGAAATTCACTCTATTTAGTAACAATTATCGCATATTATCTTTTACTATCGCTCTATATTATAACGCCGATGTAGTAACGATAATCGTGGGGACTAAGCTTAAACGAGCTCATTTCTACAGAAACGTCTCCTCGAATGCGGTGATAATAATGTACCTGAGCGAGTCGCTTTTAAATTTAATAATTTACAACAGTTGCACTTGCACATGCTCGCGTATAATAATATATTCCACCACGAAAACCGTAATCATCTTAATGCGTTTATAAATAAGTACCCATATTAAACCCACAACCCGCGACGAGTGTCCACGTTTTAAAAACGTTAAACTATACCGCGGCAGTAATTAATAATAATTTATTAAATGTATCGTCCAACAAACAATCGAGAAATAATAAGTATATAGAGCGGTTTTATGCATAGGTAAACCATGTATAATATATTATTTAGCTCGGGGATAAGAAATAATTGCATTATTAAAACACGAGTGCATAATGTAGAGTAGCTTCTAGTCATGGAATATAATAAATATAATTATTATTAAACGATCAAAATTGGCCCCTAAAGGCATCACGATTTCTATTTCAGGTGTAGGGTACCTTTAAGGTAAATTAACGTAAAACAAGGTAGAAATCGGTACTTTGCACAATGGGATGGCCACTGGCGTTGGTGAGAAGTTAGGAAGTTAGTGGAGAAATTCAATGTACGCAAAGATTGATCATTGCTTATGAAAAACTATTCTGAGCGGAATTCGGTTATTCACGTTTTGAGAAGCCGTAAAATTAGGCCGATTTAAAAATAATATATTTCGTAAATTTCTCTGTTTTCCCAGGTTTTTCTCATTTATATGAAAGTCCCTGAGAAAATCAAAAAAATGACTTCCATAAAGTACCATCCCATGAAAATTCACTTTCAGAAAAAGCGCTACACTTGAAAATCGGAGCACAATTTCTGGTAGAAAAGTTGTTCACAGAAAAATAAATAAACATCATTGTAAAATCAATACATTCCTTACTACGCTGGAAATCTAAAATTCTAAAATATTGTAAACTTAGATATTCGTTTTACCGTGATAAAGTAAACAATTTTACTTTGCGTATGTACGGCTACAATGCTACATATTATACTCGTTTATTATTTATTCAATTTATTCATTTAAAGTGCTTCTGAAGTAGTAGCAGCTGGTTTATACACGTATATTATAATAAAATACGCGATTTGTTCTGTCAGACGAGTCTTGACATATTTTTTTTATATAGTATCAATGGTCGTTTTATTATTATTATTTTTTTTTTTTTTTTTTTTTTTTTATGATTGTACGCCGTTACTTTTATTTGCAATATATTTTCACGCTGAAAAATACAATAAAATGCATTTTAATAATATAGATATTGCTATAAAAATAAAAAACAATTTAATTTTGTGTACATGAGAATGGTCTGCAATTGAATGAGTAGTTGAAATAATTAAGCCGATGGGGCGAAATATTATTACCAAAGTGTACGATCTAAAATGAAACCGTGTTTTAATAAAAATAACGATACGAAACGACAGACAAAAATGTCGTCAAGTTCTCATTTTTATTATGACCGACCGGAAGACAGACACACACTTAGCTAAACTATGCATTTCAAACCGATATTAGTTTGATTACGATTTTTGTTTCGATCAGCCGGTTCTTTTATTTTAACTCTTTTTCGATATGAAAAGGGGGTGAGCTAACGAGTCAAACTTTTTACAAAATTATTATTTCTTATCATTTAAAAAAAAAAATAGTACATATTTTGAATTTTGTGGTTAAATTTGTTTGGGCAAACTTAATATATATATCTTATATATAAAATTATCGTGTCACAATGTTCGTTCCCATACTCCTCCGAGACGGCTTGATCGATTCTCATGAAATTTTATATGCATATTCAGTAGGTCTGAGAATCGGCTACTATCTAAGTTTGTATGCTCTGCGATAAGTGGTTCCGGAGTTATGGCCTCTTAAGTCAAAGTATACTAGCACGCACGATATTCAACAATTATTATTTTGCCATGGAGAGATACTATACACTCTATGTGGTTATTTTTTATTATTGGTTTCCGTGGCACCCGCGTGCCAANAACCGTTCATCCGATCGCCACGAAACTGAAAAATGTATCAGATATTTTTCATTGCTTAGCAACCGTATACCTAATTTATATAAGTTTGAAAATAAAAATAAATAAAATAAATTTAAGGGCAACAACGGTTAACTGCAGTAATAGTGACGGATATTGAAACAAGAAATCTAGGGGGGGGGAAATCGTTTTTATTACACATTTATTTGGCACAGGCAACGCCGGGCGGAACAGCTAGTATTATATATAATATAAATACATACGTATAAGGTTGAGGTATTCATTTTTTTAAGCGATAAGAAAATGTAACTGATTTATATAATTTTAAATGTTAAAATAAAAAAAAAAAATCCAACTGATCAAAACAAGAATCGTAATCAAACTAATATCGGTTTAAAATGGTGAAGCTGAAAGTGCGTGTCTAGCTGTCGCTGCCGGACGGTCGTATTATGTGAACTGGACGAAATTTTTGTTTGTCGTGCTGTTCCGTGCCGTACGAGTGCGAATCGGACTTAAGTCGCCTGTAGCCGGCAGCAAAAACCGTTTCTTCGGCCGAGTCAGTCGTCTGTATATTTTTGTTATGTAACTCTATATGATTGCATAGAGAAAGGAAATATAGATATTCAAAGCGGCTAAAAAAAATGATTCGTTTAAAAAAGCACCTTCTGACGACATTTGTTGTGTAACTATATCGTATATTATAAACTATAAATCGTCATATAATTTTTATAATTTTGTCTCCGTGTATAAGTTTGACGTATATAATATGCAGTTGTTTCGCCGTGAAATTTACAACTAGCACAGCATGTGGAAAATGTTTTAGTTAAAACTAATCGAACCGTTTTGAGCATAATGTAATATGTAAGCTGAGTGTATGTATTTCCTTTAACTATGCTACGATTTTACCTGTTAAGTACATTATTCAACGACAAAAAAAAAAAAAAAAACAAACAATCAATAACCCCACTTAAAGCCGTTGTTTTGATAAAATGCTGTTGGTTAAAAAATATTGGAATTATATAAGTGATAATAAGGAACGTTGCAGGCAATTTTATAGCCTCAATAAATGGAGTATGTCAAATAGGTATCAATATAATTTTGAATATTATTTGTGTTAAAAGAACGTGTTGACGCAAGAGGAAAGAAATAATTTATCGAATATTTAAATCGGAGACCGAGAATAACCGTTTCTGGAAACAAAATATATTATAATAAGATAAATAAAAATATCGGAAACCGAGATCGGAATTGAAACGTTTATTAAAAAAAAAAAGCGAAGACCCGGAACTAATGGCCGGAACCTTTTTTTCCCTCTAAATATTTACAATTGACAATTTTTAGTTTTTACAATAAATAAAATATGCGATAACGTAGGTTATATATACGCATTACGCAGAGAAAACGATTATATAGACGGTATAACTTTGAAAAAAACAGTTTTCAAGAACGTGCTAAAGGAACTAGATCTCTTAAAGTGTATATTGATTTTGGTTAATGTGGATCGGATGAAATCGTTATACGCAAGTCTGCAGTGTTTCTTTTTAGATTCTGAGCGGAGCAAGGGATGTATAATTGGTTTTGCAATGTTGTTTAATTTGGAATTTTTCTTTTTTATCTGTGAATGACTTTTTTATACCAGTAATTTCGATCCAATTTTCAACTATAGTACTTTTCTGAATGAAAATCTGACTGGGGTTTAACTTTAAGGAAGTCATTTTTTGATTTTATCAGGAGTTTTCCCGATAATTGGGAAAAACCGAGAAAAAACGAAAATATAGGTACAATATTAAACAAATATTATTATAGAAAATGTTTAATATATACCTATGTAATTATTTTACAATAATATGGCAATATATATTGTTGATAAAACAGCACTCGGCTCAGAATCGTTTTCGTTAGCAATGGTTAATCGTCGCGTACAGATATATATTACATTTTCCCTCTACCATGCCAACTTCTCACCTACAACAGCGGTCCACCAATCGTGCGAATTATATCCGTATCGTTTAAATTTTATCGAGGATTTGTCTGGATTATGAACGGAAGATAAGCGTTTAATAAAAAAGTGAAAAAATATAAGGTAGGTATATAGATTTCGAGTCTATTTTCCATTAAGTACTTTCTATTGTACATTTTAATAAATGACACTAAAATAAGCCTCTTTGGCCTGATCTTTGTGTAACTTTACTTTATACCTACCGAGTTCCCGGGTTCCCGCAAGAATACACAAAAAATGTGTATACCTCGAGTAAATATCATACAGACTCAATGAAAGGTACTTCCCCAGGCACTAATTGAGTAACAAGCTGAATAATTTCGAACTCGTTCTATATATTCGAGTCTATATAATTGTAAACGAACCGTTTTTCGGGTTACACGATTTAATTAAAAGGTTCGGTTAGGTTTGGTTATGTGCGCACACATACACAGTGAAAAACTTTTTTAACAGGAGACTTCCGTCTCGAAATCGACCAGCAAAGCCATCACAAACTTGTGTTCAGAAAACTGCGGGACATTGTGGTAGATGGATATTGTAGAAACAGTTATTTTCGGCTCTTTTGTGTTAAATAAGTTACGGACGTCGAACTATTCAAATGCACTGTATTTATTTCGCGAAAGACATCTTAAAGATATCTTTCTCGTATTGGTGATAAATCTATTATTATACTTGGATCAAAAATATAACAGAAGTTACCTTCGAATATTATTTATTATACAATTCTAAGTGACGGTGAAATCAAAAGCCAATACGTGTACCTAGTATACGATTTACTAACTATTTATGTAATTGATTTTCGAAATCGACTAGTTATTTTAAAAGAAAAATTCTCGAAAAGTTTTACAAGATTTCGTTTTTTGACGTATGGTACATATATATATATATTTTTGTCTGTGAGCAACTGTTCTACTAAAAATCCTACTCTGATCGAAAAATGACAAATTGGTTGCATTCGGATCGTAGGGGTTTTCATAATAATTGGAAAAAAAAACGTAGGTAAAACGGGAAAATGTACGTACATTTATAAAAAAAAAAAACTTCGCTCCGAATAGTTCTTCGTTAGCAATGTTTTATCGTTGCGTACAGGTAGTTATAAATGAAATTCTCTCTATATCGTGCGAAGTATGTCCGTCTTTTTTCACCTTTCATCGCGTAAATAATTTTCAAAGATAAAAGTATAGAAACGGCGTAGAAAAAAAAAAATGAAAACTTACTATTATCTAAACGTTATTAAAAATTACCAATTAGTTTCAATATTGAATACGCTTTATGTTAGTTACGTGATTCGAATTTATTTTTTAAATCCAAAACACATTTCCACTTTATACAAATTCGCAGATCTTGTTGTTGGCAATCGTTGCAGCACAAACGAATTTATTGTGTACACGAAAGCGTTCTAGTTTTCTATTAATTGTATAGAATATCCTAAAATGGCAAGTATCGTACGTTTTCAAAAGTAACAGTATATACGAAAACAAATTTCCTATTTTGTCCGTACACACTACATAGTAAGTACGTATAACGATAGACTTTGAAACAAGTAATTATACCCAACTAGAGTAATGATTACATTCGATTGTTTCTTAACAATCTAGAACGGACTCTCTTCGAGGTGAACATAATAAATAATAAAATGTGTAATCAAAAATGTATTAAATATACGATACAATTTACTACGCAGTCATTCACGAATCCAAATTCTATAGCGAGGATCGTAAATCCGCATGAAAAAAAAAAAATAATGATAATATAGTTGTCATGGCTAATGTGTATCAGCGAACGTGATAAATTCGCCGAAAATTTAATAGAAAGTATTATCCAAACAATAAAAATAAAATTACGGAATAGAAATATTTAAAAACTGAATATAACTGAATTCGAATGTCGAACGCGATCGCGGTGCCCACGGTATTTTAATTATAGTTAAAAACGGCCTTTCTCCTTTTAACTACGATGATTAGTCAATTATAAGACCTTTTTTTCAAAAAAAAAAATAGCTGTAAAACATTTTAATAATTCTAGCGTTTTGCCGTCGAGGACGAAATTAATTTGTAAATCTAGCGCTACGCGCGGATAATAATACAGTAAAATATTGTTTACCGGGCATATAATATCAAACAATATGAATTATTACTCACCAGAGTAAATATTTATCATAATTCGTAATAATTAGGCGTAGGTTTATAGCGCGTTACTATTACGATAACGTTGCAACGACAATGTATAAAAAATATAATTAAATCTCTCTCTCTCTCTCTCTCTCTCTCTTTTTCTCTCTTTCTTATAAACAAATCAACCGGCCGTAATTTTTTTATAACGTTTTAAAAAATGTTTTTTTTTTTGTTTTTTAATTCACAATATAAATTACGTCATTAAAATATAATATAGTTAACAATGCGCACTGAGCATGTATCCTCGAACGAAATACCTACATTTATTTTTCTACGGAATTTTCGATTAAAGCGATTCAAATAAAAATGTAAAATGTTAAGTTACCTATAACAATACGTATTGTAGGCGTATAAATTAACAGTAACGAACGGTTTAAAAGTACCCTTTCGCGTGAAATATCAAATTGATAAAGTGGCAATTTATAATCTCGACGATGAATTGTATAAAGAAAAAAAAATAGAATATTAATATGCAATACTAAAAATATTTTTTTAAAAAAAAAAAAAAACACCTAGAAATGATGACGCTGGATTACGAATAATATAAAATGTTTATTATTGGTTCAATACGTTATTATTATTTCGTCAGAACTGCGGATTTATCCCCCGGGACGTAATGCAGAATTTCTTCGAAATTATAAAAAAATTATACAACATAAATAAGCTTTTTTTAAATAACATATAATATTATACACAGCCATACATAAACTGTTATCGAGGTGGTAAAATTTTAATCGCGTCGACCGGGAATGAAAAAAAAAAACGGAAACTAGCTGATCATATTATACAGACTATTACTGCACAATTGTTCGTATAGGTAGACTATAATAATAACGTTATTATTATTCCGGCGAAATATTTTATAGGTATTATACAATTAAACGCACCTGACCCACAAAAAACAACGATTTTCATTACGCGAGCGTTTAAATATAACAATAGCCGTGCGGCGCTCTCGTACTCGCCGTACACGATTCGAACAAACAGTGCGTAGGTACAATAAATAATATAATTACAGTGTTGGTAATTAAAATAATTGTTTTGCAACAAAGTCCGCTTCCTGGGCAGTGAAATAAAAAAACAAAAAAAAAAAAAAACCCCCGAAACAAAATAAATATATTCACGGATACGGATGTCTGGCAGCTGCCCGGTGGAAACGTGTAAATATAAATCTGATTGTAAATACCTACCTGTGCATTAAAAACTTCGTTTGTTTCCTCAGTGTCAGATACGTACGCATGAATAATAATTCTGTTGTTTTCGGTCTCCGTACAGTGAGATTTTCAAAATCTACTTTTCGACAATTTTGGAACTATTGGGTTTTCAAAATCTCTTTGAAAACAGTTTGGCTAAATTGGCGAGACTCCAGAATTCGCATACTTACAAACACGAATTCATTGTTGAAGGAATGCATTCGTCATCGTTTTATAGCCTTCAAATGCATAATATTATGCGTATAGCCACATTATCATGGTTATCAATTGTGCTAATTGTAAACAATTATTTCAGGTTGTACAATTCTAATGTAAAACGAACAAAATAACCTATTAATTTGTATTTTTTTTTTTTATTGTTTTTTGTTTTAGATTTTAAGCGGGATTCACTATGATGTGTACTTGTTTTTTTTTTCTAACGAAAAATAGTTTACCATAAATTTTTCTCCAATCAAATTATGATAAGAGATTTTTATGTAGCATTTTGGATCTAGTTGGTGTACTGAAAAGATCATTTATTTTTTTATTTTTCGAGTAGTTTTCATAATAATCAGGGATAACCGAAAAAAAATTTCCATAGGAAAAACTGAGAAATATTTAAAAGTTTCATTATTTTCGAGTTTTTCAATTTTGCTTGTCTTCTAAAAATCTTATTCTGAAATTCAAGTGTAGTATATTTTCTGAAAAATATTTAGGCATTCAAATTTTCAACATTTGTATTTGATTTTATGCGTAAAGTTGTACTTATGGTAGGAAAAATATTAGCGTAATGTAATACTTATTTTATTTTTTTTATGATCATTTCAGGTTTCAACAAAAATATTGCAAACATTATTGCATTTCAAATCATATTTTAATGAATTTTGTTCAGAATCGTACTACGTTTGTAGTGATTTATCGGTGCGCACGAATATAAATGAATCTTAAATCTTTAACTTTATACATTCTAACATAGTGAACGTTTTGTTTTTACATTCGCATTTAATATGATATGCACAATTTAAGTTGGTATAATAAATATTATTTGTTTTACAATCGTATTTCTTTGTACACAATACAATATTTTGTAATTTGACCTTAAGGTATTAACCCGTTAGTAATCAATTAGATACTTAATTAAGAGGCCCGTCACGTCGTCTTTCGAACGGGCAATGTTCGAACATTCGTTCATGTAAAACGAATGAAAAAGCTTTTAAAGCCGAGATTTTCTCGAAATAAAAAATGTATTATAAAATGTTCGAGGAAGAAAAAACGTACAAGAAGCTAAAGGAAATCTCTACGAATGGAAAATCGTGGATCAAGGGCATATTACACCGTTTAACTAATCTGCGGATTGAAGAATAGAAATGAAAACAATTCTTGTTATTTACTGCGAATAAATAATGTATTTTGTTCTACTACTATTATTGTTTAAATAACCCTTTTCTTCTCTTTTTTGTTTCTGTTTTTTGATTTTTTTTTTCCCGCAGCTTTTCTTCATTCGTTCCTGTCGTCCGCTTTTCTTTTCAAATCGTAAACACGAATCGCATCCTTGATCTTTCATTATTTAACTTAAATATTCCATCTCTTTTAATGATATTAAATTTAAAAAAATAATAAAACGCCAAAGAAGTGTTCAAAATGTTGTCATCTATAAATTTGTATCCTTTTAGTCAGACTAAGAATACCGTAATAAACGCCGGGTAATGTAGCATCATCTTCTTTTAATGGGATTGGATGGTATTATTTGTTTAGCACATCGGTAAAGCGCGATTCCGTAGGTTTTACCTTTTTGAGAACATGACGTCGTACGATTTCGATCAAACAACGGATTGTCAAAATGACCAAAAAAAACACTACGATTCCGTACGATTTTCTAGGGCAATGTTGCCATTTATTATTTAATATTAGAAAAGCTAAATATTTGTCAATTAAACAATATAAATGGAAAACACATTTTTACTACAAACTACTGTAAAAAAAAAAAAAAAAAAAANCTGATTATATTTCGGGGAATCAAATATTCGTTGATTGTGTGATCTAAACATGTTTAGTAATACCTTATTGTTCACCAGGCGTAAATACTATTTACTACGAATAGTATTTCTTTTTCGTTTTTATTATTTTTTTTTCTTTTTCGTTTTTATGCTATCTAATATTATTAATATAACAATAAATTAAAAAAAACAATCAGTAACGCGAAATATACCCAAATACGAGGTCTGGCTATTAAACAACGAGACTGCGTATGAAAAATGGTTTTATTTTAAAAATTAGTCCACAACCAATCGTTCCCCTTCAATATACTCTCCTCCCCTCTTCACTCACCGTTTCATTCGTTTCTTCCGTTGCTCGAGGCAGTGCTGGAAGTCTGTTTTCGTAAGACCATTCAGGAGTTCCGCCGATTTTTGTTTCACCTCTTCCATCGACTCAAACCGGATTCCTTTTAAGGCGGACTTTATCTTCGGAAACAAGTAAAAGTCGCAGGGTGCCAAGTCGGGTGAGTAAGACGCGTGTTCGAGTACTGGAGTGCCTTAAGCGGCCAAATAACGCTTCACGCTTTATCCTGGTGCAAGATCCACGACTTGTTTTTCCACAATATCGACCGTTTCTTACGAACTCATTCGCGCAATGTTGCCAAAACTGTTAAATAGTAATGTTGGTTCACAGTTTGACCCTCTGCAACCCATTCAGATGCCGTTGATATCGAAGAAAACGATCGGCATGGTTTTGAATTTGGATTACGACTGAATTGGATTCCGGTGCACTCTCGACCTTCAGAAAATAATTTATGCCACTCGAAAACACGCGCCCGAGATAGGAAATCCTCACTATAGGCCTCTTTTAACAACTTATAGCACTCGGTTGGAGTTTTTTTTTCAGTTTAACGAGAAAATTTTACGTTTATCCGTTGCTCGTGTTTTTCGTCACGCATCGTTTTCGGCAAGAGAAAAAAACATGTTCGTTTCTAAACGCTACAGAAAAAATACTAACGCACCAACAAAAACCCAATTTTGTACTGGCATATAATAGACACTTCCAGTTAACCAGCGCTGTATTCGGTTTTCCCCTAACCTTTTCCGGACGCTCTCTGCGCGCGCAGTCTCGTTGTTTAATAGCCAAACCTCGTATGCGCTTTAGAATAAGCCCAGTTATGAAAACCTGGCAACACCGTAGAAAAAAATCTCAGGTACGAAACGTACGCGCAAACGTTCTACCCCTACGCGCATACGCGGCGTAATAATTTAGACCGATTTCACGGCAATCGGTCGAAATCGGTCGCGCCATTTGGCGTTGGGCGAACAGAGAGAACAACCGGCCGTATAATCCAACGCCCTTAAATAGAATTTAGGTCGCAACGGGTACGCGCGGACCGGCGGAGTGTCGGCGTAACAATACGGATGCTAA
This sequence comes from Cinara cedri, assembly GCA_902439185.1. Lineage (NCBI taxonomy): Eukaryota > Metazoa > Arthropoda > Insecta > Hemiptera > Aphididae > Cinara > Cinara cedri. The sequence goes on from CABPRJ010001427.1 coordinate 1,468,265, forward strand.
GCGATAATGACAATATTATTATTATTATATTATACAGGGTGTGGTTCAAGGCGGTCCGCGGCTGTTACCGCGTGGCCGATGTACGTATTAACGGCCATTAATATTATTGCACCGTGCGCGGGTACAGTGCAGCAGGTACAATGCCGCGTACGGTGGGCACGTTACCGTCTCTGCGGTCGTAATTCACGAATTCGTGCGCTCGTCACCGTGTGCGGCCTATTTTTGTTTTCGCCGCGAGGTGACGTAATATAGCCGACTGTTCCGGCGTACTTGCCGAGTCGCAGTTATAAGTGTACCGCGCCGTTTTTTTTTTTTCCCCCCCGTATTATACGGGTACGGGTATTAATTGTAACCGGCAGGTAACACGACACCCGTCGCCGTCGCCGCGCGCGCCGGTATTTAAATCCTAAACGTAACCGCTCAGGGATATGACGAAAAACGAAAAAAAAAAAAAAAATTACGAATTACGATACACGATACGGTGTATGTACACGTACGGCATACACGATAGAATATAAACGCAAAGATCAAAAAGGTTGCGACAAAGTTTTGAAAAGTGAATGTGAGTACGCGCGCGCGAACACGCACACACGTACGCGCGTACTCGTATACCTTATGTCTGTTTACCTTTGTGCGTTCCATTCGGCAATGAATTGGGTAGGTCTGTTATTATTATAGTGCGCGCGCGCGCGTGTGTGTGTGTGCGCGTGTATGTGTGTGCGCGCGCGATATACACTTTTCTGGCGGCCTTCTCGGTCACACAGAAACAATGCGTCCCATTTAAACGCTACGGCCAATCGATATTACAATATCGTTATTAATTGTTTTTCGTAATTATTATTATAATATACTGTCGCGACTGGCGATTGTCTCGATTTCCACGTTCCCCGCGCGTCGTGGCCGTCCGGTGTTTACCAATAACCGCGCGATACGCAATAACGTTTTGTACACGTACGCGTGTTATTATAATACAACCGTAACACGGACGTTAACCGTGCGATGTTATTCAGAACTTACGTATTGCATTACGATTTTGCGCTCGAAAAGTACGATAATATTGTGTTTCTGTTTATAAACCATTGGTTTTATTTTTCTCCGCAGTCACGCCCATGTCGTTTATAAGACGCGTTGTGAAATCGCAGAATCGCAAGAGGCCCCGACACGCCCGGCGTGTCTAGAATTATATTCGTTCACAGTTCCTGGTCGAGAACAACTCGCAACGGCCACCCCGGTGCAGTGTTCAAACATATCGATTACCGTAGATGAAGTATTACCAATGACACAATGTCACTACCTCTCTCTCTTATTATTTTTTTTTTTTATAAATCCCCCGAACGTGTTTATTGGTTTAAACACGAAGTATTTATTTTCCCGTCGTCTGCCTGTCGGGGCTGGTGTGCCACTGTTTCCAAACAATTTTATACACAGAGTATCGACTAAAATTAAAAATTACGTAAATTATTACGTATAATTATAAATAAGTAGCTCAAAAACAATTAAAATGTTATACAAATTTTACCGCGTCTAACGAAAACAAATATAAGTTCAAAATTGAAAACAAAAAAAAAAAAAAGCATTATTTTCAAAAATTCGTCGCTACGTGCCATAAATATTTTCCGTTTTACTTACAATTCTATTTATTTTGGGTTTTCCCGATTATTATTGAAAACGCCTAAGAAAATAACAAAATACCGTCCTCGATATACCGACCAGATACGTTTTCCTTTCGCGAAAAGTGCTACACTTGATACATCACAACAAGTTTTCAGTTAGAAAAGTTCTTCACACACAAAAGAAAACCCACACATCATAGTGAAACCAATAGATCCATTGACTTTGCCCCGAATTTTAAATGGGTACTAAAATACGATTGCGGTAAAAAATTGCAAACATTTCAGCAGTTAAAAGCCTCTAGAGTCGCCACGGAATTATAGGGTTCCGTTATAGAGCGTTATAGACACAACATAGCTAAGGACCCTATGGACTCGATTTCGAACNCATCATAGTGAAACCAATAGATCCATTGACTTTGCCCCGAATTTTAAATGGGTACTAAAATACGATTGCGGTAAAAAATTGCAAACATTTCAGCAGTTAAAAGCCTCTAGAGTCGCCACGGAACTATAGGGTTCCGTTATAGAGCGTTATAGACACAACATAGCTAAGGACCCTATGGACTCGATTTCGAACACGTTTTCGCCCCGGGAAGATTTCAAATGTTAAACGTTTCGCCCGTAACGAAAGCGTCTCGTCAAAAGACAACGACGTTTTACGGTGACGTTACTGAGTTTATTGATCGCGTTGAATTATCGTGTTAATTATCAAATCGCAATGCGCGTACAAATATAATAATACAATACACAATAAATAATTAACGCGGTTAAAATACGATTTTCCGCGTTAGACACGTGGAAAAATAAATAATAAAGCGGCCGTTTAACAACGAGAGGAAAACGACAATAACGTGTGGCACGCGCTCAACGGACGGCAATGCTCGGCAATCGCGCAACTGCGGAGACGCGATTGTCGGGGCGGTGAGCGGGTACTGGCCGGACGTCCCGGAAACGGGATAATTATTCGCCGGCACCGCCGCACCGGTCGACGAGGGGTTGTAAACGGACGTTGGCGCCCAAACAACCGACCGTGCCGGAAACGTAGTCGGGGAAGTTGCTCTCGAGTATCCACAGGACGTCGCCGCGGTGACCGGGGGTCACGTGCGTGGCCAGTCGGCCGCAGTCGTCGGCTTTCCGGACGAGCGCGAACCGGTCGGCGTCACAGGCGCCGACCGTGCCGTCGCCGCCGTCCCGGTCGGTGTCCCACGCGTACACGTCGCCCTGGCCCCGGTACCGGAAGTACAGAGTGGTCCGGCCGTCGGTGCCCAAGACGACCATTTTCTCGGGCTTGGGTCCCAGGTCGCTGACGACGCCCGTCGAACAGCCCTGCCGCAGGTTGCACGTGTCGATCGCGTACATCCGGCTGCTGGTCAAGTACGTCAGGTACAGGACGTTGCCGGTGCCCGACGGCCGTTGCGCCAGCGCGATGTACAGCACGTCCCGCCGGCCGGTGCAGCCGTGTGTGAGGGCCTTTGGCATGACCACGCGGTAACCGCGGCCGGCCGTCACGTCCCATACGATGACCGCCCGGGTGGCCGCGTCCGACACGTACACGAACGCGCGCCCGTCGTCCCCGTAGTCGGTCGTTATGTAGTTTAGCCGGCTGGCCGCGCACACCAGCGACGACAGGTCGATTCGCATGACCACCTGTGAACAAGAGAGAAAAAAAAAAAAAAAAGACGAATTTTCAAAACATAATATTATAATACCGTATTGTCACATTGCGGGCGGTATACTGGCCGGCTTTTAATCCGGATTTAATAGGGGCGTTTTATAGTGTGACGTCGTATAATACGATAACGGTCCTTATCAAGTACGATTGGATTCAAAAAAAACAAAAAAAAAAAAACGATCGACATTCTTCGCACGACGGGTGGGCTATTGTTGTAGGCGAGAAGTTGGGAAGGCGGAGAGAAAATGTAACGTATATCTGTACGCAACGATTAGCCATTGCTAACGAAAAACGATTCGGAGTGGAGTACAGTTGATAGTGTTGCTTTGTCAACAATATACGAGTATATGTCACATTGTGGTAATATAATTACATGTGCGTCATATATTTTCTTTAATAATATTTGTTTAATATTGTACCTGTTTCCCCGTTTTTCCCATGTTTTTCTCGATTTTTATCGGGAAAACTCCTGGAAAAATCAAAAAATTACCTCCTTTATGTACCTCCCCGATCACATTTCCCGATCACAAAAAGTGCTATTATTATAAATCGGAGGGAAATTGCTAGTAGAAAACTGTTATCCACGGAAAAATAATAAAAAAAATAAACACCAATGAAAAACTAATACATTCCTCGCTCCACTTAGAATCTAAAACAGTTATTATTATAGTTAATATGGTCGAACGAGCAAGGATAAGTACCTTTATTACAACTGATAATGGTGTACGTTGATAGAACGGGGACAGAAACGGCACTATTTTTCATATTGATTTCGGATTTTTAAAAATATTCTGCTTTTAAGCGGCCATTAAAAAAAGCTAATTAAACGGGTCCGGCCGGGCGTGGACGACGGCAAGCGGGGGACAGCTATTTTACAGTATACGGCGATAGACGAAATCGCTTCTTTTTGGCGTTTTTTTTTTTTTTTTTTGTTTTTTCTATAATTTTTCTATCGATTCCGGAACTTTCACACGTACCCGAATCTGTAAAAAAAAAAAATTGTCTCCCGCGAACAATACAATCGTATAGGTATTATGCGTGTCCCCGGCTTCGGCCGCCCGGAGGATTGTCGGCTGCTCGAGGTCGCCCGTTTTCCGTTCCACTCGCGGTACACTTAATATAATATTACAATAATATTACAATTCCGCAACTCACGATTAAAATATACAAGTACATAACCTCGGGTGCAGCTCCTGTATATTATATTCGTGTACTTTCTATGACATTATGGGCGCGTGTGCCGGCCGCAGCAGATATCGACGGAATTCGTATTCTCGGGAATTAACAAAATAGTGTAGCGTAGTTTCACTACATCGGCATATAGATACTGTTTGTATTATTATTATTTTTTTCCATTCGAAATATTACGTTGTTATTACGACAACGGTGGCGTGTTCCTCCGACATAGCTGTTCGGTGCCCGCCCATTGCACAACGAAAACCCAAAAATTCATTTATAAACACGGTTTAAGCGTTCGTAAACTCGAAATAGAATTTGTGTGTGTGTTTTGTTTTTTTTTTTTTTTTTTTTTTTTTCATTTCGTATTGTAATTCGTATCGCGTTTAATACAACCCGGCCCGCGGAACGGTCAACGAGAATATAAAACGGATACGGGAACAATGAATCGATTATTGCAGAGTATAAAACGCAAACGCAATAACAGCCTTACACTCTATAAAATACGAGTACACGCGCTACGCGGCCCCCCTCGGCGTATAATTTAGTTGTGTGTATTTTCGTTCGCGAACCATCGTGAACAGCAACCGATATACTGTGTACCTACTAACTATGTACACACACGACAAAAACAATATTAAATTGTTGTGTTGGGGGGGGGGGGAAATCACTTTTACCGATATTAATCATATTGATAGACATCGCCTTGGTACCTTCTAATACGCACCTTACACCTCGTATTGCACATCGGACACCGGCGCAGCTGTTTGAAAATCAAAAAAAAAAAAAAAGAAAGCAAGCTAATACGCGCTAATATAATATTATACAATCAAACCGAGTAAAATACACATTATACTGATCGAAGGGCGCACCTGTGCACCGTATGATTGGCCGAGTCTTTCGGATCTCGCGATACCAGCGGGCGACCCATTCTCGGATCGATCGAAAGTTTCTTATCTGACGGACGATTATCGTCGTTTGTCGCCAATAATGTTCGGTCGGGTTTTTAAGACCGTTTGTCGATCATCGATCGAAAACGCAGACGTCAGACACTTTCAAACGTCGGCCGGACATCCGCGGGTTGCCGCGAGATACCGCGCGAACGGTTTTGTATTCCGTGAAATTAAAAATGCGTGTTTATCACAATGTTTATCAATATTCAAATCGTTTTCAATTAATTCGCCGCGCATTCTTTACGCGCCAACGCTTAAGTCCTTTTTAAACGTTTTTATCTATCCTTATCCGCGCCGTCTATCACGATTCGTCCTCGGTCCGCTTCTTCCAGTATATTATGGCCTTCTACGTCCACTTCTGTGGCGCTCATCGTCAAACTATATCACAGATATGCCCCATCGTTATTTGTGCGTTCAGAATTTTATACCGAATGCCGACGATGTCGGTTTTCCTTCAGTATGTTCCGCACTTTCCGGTTTCGGTTGCCTGCTCGTTTTGTTCGACAGCACCGCATTTCAAAAGCCTCTAATTTTCTTTTCTCTCCCGTGCCGATTGTCCGTGTTTCGCAGCCGCAATATATACTGTGCATTATACTCTGCTGGGTCATAATACTCGAATATGTATGCGTATGATTATTCGAGTTTCTATTGTTGAGTCGTTTTTGTTTATGAAACCTGCGGTATTATTGAACCCAAAAAGAAAAAAAAAACCCCCCAATACGTAAGGGAAACGGGCAACAGCAGCTGATGCTTTCGATATCAAAAGCGCATCATCGTTCGAAGTGAATCATCGTAAAAAGCGATCGAAAGTCATTTGGGAACGTACACAACTTTCGATTTGTTTATTTGTTTTTCTGTTTTCTTCCGCTGTCGTCACGGTCGAAACATTAAAATTTCATCGACAGAGGTCGTCTGAGGAAGAGCTGATTTAAAAAAGTATAAAATTAGACGTCGTGTTATTATACAGTGTTTCGGGGATGGGGTGGGGGCGGTTCCTACCACGGCTGTTTTCTCGGAAAATTATCTAAATACCTCCTGTATTCCCTTCACCAAATGTCCATATACGTCACTGTCCGGCCGGTCCGAGCGATAATTATTGTTATCCGTCGAACACACGTCGAAAAACAAACAAATTACATAATACGTTTTCTTTCGAACACTCGTAATTGGTAAAAGGGGAAAAAAAAAACAAAACTGAAACAATTAACACGTTTTACACTCGGTATTATGTGAACAAAATATTATATATTGTTTAAACCCGCGCCTATACAGAGTGATTCAATAAACGCGCTCACCTCATTTTTTCGGTCAAGTTTCGTATATATTCAAATTCTGATTTTCGGAATTCTTAGGTGTAGTTAAAGCCGATATTTTCGAATGCTTAGATTTTTCAGAGTATTTAAGGAGTGTTCTGTGTCGATACCGACTTAAGTTTTTTTCAAACGAGAACCTATGCGTTAAAAATTCCATAAATAAACGGAGTGTTACTTTAAATACGTTTCGGTGTGGACATTTTCGATTTCCGTCAACTCATTGCGAGATATTTCACTGTTAAATTTAAGCGGGAGGAGAATAGTGGAGCACTATATTAGTAGTACGCCACACGCCGTGCCGCCCCACAAATAATACTTCGACGCTGTCTCCCCCACCCCCACCTAAATTTAAAAATGAAATATCTATTGACGGAAATCGAAAATGTTGACACCGAAACGTATTTAAAGTTATGCTCCGTCTATTTATGGTATTTTTAACGTATAGGTTCTCGTTTGAAAAACCAAAGTTGGCATCGCCACAGAACACTCTTTAAATACCGTGAAAAATCTAATCGTTCGAAGATATCGGCTTCGACTACTGTAACACTTGAAAATTCCGAAAATCAGAATTTGAATATGTGCGAAATTTAACCGAAAAAAAAAAAACGGGGTGAACACGCTTAGCGAATCATTCTGTATATACATGTATGTGAGCGAAACTGTTCCGCGTATGCGTAATAATAATAAATTATTTTCGCCGTCAAAACACACACACAGTAGCGACTTTTGCTGCATGTGTATCAGTTTACTTCTCACGCGCAAATTAATTGGGTCTTTGTGCGCGTAACACGCGAAACTCCTTAAACTTTGTCGGAAAACGTTACGACACCGCCGCGGTTATTGCGGTTAGTCCTTATATTATTTAAACGCACCGGTAGTGAGTATTGGAAAAAAAAAATACACATGCGTGTGTTCAACGTTTACCAAAGACCGTGCCCATACATAATTTAAACGGTTTTCGTGAGAAACGTCATCTATAGGCGCGACGGGTTTTTCGAGAGACGACGAAAAAGTTAATTTTATTTCCGAATCGACGATATTTATCATCTATATTTTTAATTTCGACGTTTAATTCAATATTAGGATTAATCATTTTCGTGACGTTTTTTCGTTTCCATCGAGTAGTTATTTAACGAAGAATATAAGAACATAATTGTATTATTATCATTTTCTAAGCACGTCACAACGTGGATGGGCCACGTGAACTTGGCCCACTCGCATTATAAAGTACCGTTTCTCTTGGAAGCAACGAGTTGCGAATTCCAGTTACGAGCTTGTAAACGCTTACGATCTACATGCAACACACTCGCCCGGGTCGGAACGTTGAGCCGCGAGCCAATTTCACGGACGTCCTTTGTTACAATCGTACCTGTGCGCATTACGAAACGATTCCAAAACGGATCGAGTACAGTGTAATTGTGCGGCAACGGCGACGCGGGCACAGGTGCAATACTTTACGGAAACATTTTTGCGGAACGGACGGACATTTGTTTTAGACGACAGCCGCGATCCGTTTGCTCCGAACAAACGGCGTCTGAACGACGACCAACGACAAACGGCGGGGTTACGACTCGACGCGAACGAACGTAATGCGTAAAACGGGCGAGTTTCTATACCACCATACGCGCGTATAGGTATACGAAACCGTCGAGTTATTTCCATATACACATACACATACACACACACACACACATTGTACTTGTACGGGATGCGATCTTCACCTTTCACCCTAACCTTTATAGTATACGTTTGTGACCGCATAATGTCGGTCACGGTTACCGCAATCGGATCCGATAATAAATTGAACGCGATCTGTATTTTCACTGTTTATATATATACACGCGTGGTTATAGGCATTGGGTGCCCTACGACACACGCCGCGCGACTTTATACGAACTGGCCGAAACGATTTATATAACGCGGCGACGCACGAAAACAAACGTCGTCTTTCACGGCGAGTTCTCTTTGCGATGCCCAAACGTTTTTTTTTTTTTTTTCTATATATATAGGTGGCCGAGTCGCATTGGTCCGTGTCCGCCGCTGTTTTCCCGCGCGAATCATCCTCGTTAATCCGCAACGCGATTGTTGTTACGCGTGTCGAGACGTCCGTGCGAGCAACGACTGCGCGCGTGTAGCTCTGCTCTCACGCCCGAAAACGCATTTTTCGCGACGAAAAAAATTACCCGGATATTTGGATACAACCGTTGGGCGGACGAGTAAAATTCGCACGGACAAAGATAAACGGTTATCGCTCGAAAACCGTTTAAACATAAAAAAATATCAAAATTATTTTCGCGGCGAGATAACAGACGAGTGGAAATCGCTTAGACGGGAACAATATTTTCCGGCATTCGACGTTTGATTGTGAAAACCACGGCATTTTAAAACACGTTTATTGTTTAACCGCTCAATATGTGCATGTTCTATCCACCCCAAATTCCTACTTACAACAGTAGTGCATAGTGTATCAGTAGAACTACGAGCCAATTAAACACAGTTGGCTCCATTCGCTACCGGATTGAGCACAAAAACAATTAAACAATAGAAATCCCAAACACGGTACGATTGAGCACGAAAATACGTTCAACATTGCCGTTTTTCATTTTTCATAAAATAACTACGTGTCAATATTTATTTTTTTTTTATATTTACAAAGCACTTATATCCCGCTTTTAATGTGTTTTGATATAATACTGTCGTTTTTGTACTTGAAAATATGTAGGTGAAATTGGTTTGCTAATGCCATAAAACAAAAAAAACAATTTTTATAATAAATACACCAGACGTTTTAAACTGGTATCCCTAAATACTTATTTCTCATTTTTAATAAACCTTTAGAATGTTCATTTATAAAATATTCGCTGTAAGCCATTATGGTTGCTTACATTTTTTTGCGTTCCAATAAAACTCATATTTTTACGATTGCCAGTTTCGATTGACTGTAAGTTCGTAAAGCACAACGATTGATAAATATTCACCCCGGCTTTACGCAAGCTTAGTAGTATATGAATATTTCAAAATATCCACGTGTGTCGGCGGTTGGTTGTGAGTAAACAGAAAATTGGCAAAGTTGCATCCGTTTGACTGTGCTCAAACGGGTTGTTTAAAAATAAGAACAGTGCTTAATCGGGTTTCACCGATCTGCAGTATCAGCTTTTTTTTCTAAAAAATGACTAAAAAGATAATAATTTTTTTTCATTTACTTTGATGACCGTCAGACAAATATCAAAATGTTCATCTAGATGATATTTATAAGAATTAAAAATCGAAGACAAAATTATTTTTCTTGAACAATAAAAAAGAAACGTATATTTTTTTTAGATGAGGTAAAAGATTAATAAAATATCTACATTTCCGTTTGTGCTTCTGGACAATTAACGAATCTGATTGTTGCCTAGTGGTATTTAATATCGGATTTGAAAAATATGCAGAGTTTATGAAAATCGTTTGTATTTCATTATTTACGTGATTTTCGGTTGTTATAAATGTAAATTAAAAACAGCATGCTGTTGCTGCACGTGAATTGTTATTATTGAGATTTTCACCGTACTACAAACAGTCAGTAATATTTTAAACGACTCGTTTGATCCCGAGTCGGGGCGTGATAAATCGATTTTAAAAATCGAAACTGTCAAAGTGTTTTAAATAAAATCCGCCGCTCGCCGTCACACAATTGACGCTCTAGTAGCCGTTCATATTTTAAAAAATAGAATATCTCGCCGACGCGCGGGGTTAGTCGATTCACTCCCGGAAAATAAGAACGACAAGATACGACGATAACTTAACGTTTCAGAGTCGCTTGTTTATCACGTTTTTACGGAAAAAAAAAAAAATCCAAAAAAAACGCGAACACCTATAGCCCCGAGAAAATGAATGTCTTGATCGAGTGTTGATCGGTCTGTACAGAGTATTTCTGGTAAAAAGCTCGTAAAGCGTTTCGGTATAATATTCAATTCACATTGTTGTCCGCGACCGCCATTCTTGTCCTCGCGACATTGTCCCGGCGAAAATTCTTCGGGGCGCAACGGTCCGAATCCGGCGGAAAACGAATCGTTTACAATACTATTTTATTATTTCGTGAACGTTTTGTTTGTAACCTAACTCGAAAACGCCCGTGTTATCTCGAACGAACTCCCGATAAAAACCGAAACGTTCTTTTGTAGGACCTACACTAGGTGTTTAACTCGCATTGATAAGTATACAGGGTGTCCCGCGAATATATACCCATTGGATATCTCCGGAGATAATAATGATAATCAAATTCTGATTTTTGTTATTACTCACAGGGACGAGGACTACAAATACTTATTTTTTAATTACATTTTTTTTTTTTTCCGGTGAAAAAATTTAAAAACTTAACTTTTTATTCGATGAAAACTTTAACGCATCAACACATTTACACCCGGTGAATAGTTTCCTAGTAACGGCCGTTTCGAATTCTACTAACCCGTGTGAAAACCGACGTTACCTAGGGAATAACCTAACCGCGTTACGCGATAACATCGGTTTTCACACGGATTAATGGAATTTGAAACGGCCGTTACTAGGAAACTGTTCATCGAATGCGAATGACACGTTGATACGTCGAAATGTCCCAGAAAAATAAACACTGCGGAACGGCCGTCTTAAAATTTTCCGAGAATAATGAAATAGAAATTTAATTTTTTTTTGAATTAAAAAAAAAAAACAATATTTAAAAGTAAATATTTGCAGTCCTCGTCTCTGTGAGCGAAAAAAAAAACCCCGGAATACGATCGATATCGTTATTATCCCCGGACATGCCCGACGGGTATATGTATCTAATCTTCGCGGGACGGCCGGTACAGCGGGCGGTTCGCGGGCTGCTCGCGATCGGAATCATCGCAATATCGTACTGTCGCGAACGTCGGTCTCTGAACGTTTACGCCGCGCGAAATAACATTTGATGACAGCGAATGCGACGCGAAACGACGCGATCCGCAGCGAACACTGTCGTTGGATTTGATTTTCCGTCGTGCCGTTCGCAATCGCGAACGTCACGGCGACACGGCGAATCGGGACGAAACGGGCGACGGACGTCTGCCCGTCCGGCCGGTGTTTTACCCGACAATGTTTTCGCGAGGCAACGGAATAATGTCGAACGCGGCGCGGTCCGCATTCGGTCCGGTCCGTTTGCGCGCCGCGCGATATCAATTTTCGCGATCGCGTACGAACGACGACAGCGATAACAATAACGATAATAACGTGTAGGTACGGGATAGGCGGGAAGGCGGGCGTGCCCGTTGGCGGTGCGGGGGCGGGGGAGGGCGCTCGACATAACGCGTACAACGGAATTCGGGGTTCCTCCGATACGCGAGCCGCTCCGACGGGGCGAGTAACGTTACTCGCGGTAGAAAACTGTACGTTTTTTTGTGCGCGTAATTCCCTCGAAACCGGAAGAGGGGGGGGGCGTACCTGTCGCACGAACACGCGCATTCGCACGAGACGCGAATACGAAATAAATATATAGTTTTCGAACGGTTTCGGATCAAACGTAATACGTGTAGATTCGATATTTCATTTTTCCCGTACACCTAAAACGTATTTGCTTTTAAGTAATTGGTTTTCTCCTCCGCTACCCGCCAATCGGAACGGCGAAAACGCTCTCTCGGAATAACACGCTGCCGCCGCACGGTAGCCCGGGAATTATTTGTCCGGAAACGTTTACGGGACGCGAGCGATTTCTGCCGTTTTTCCGCGGCGTCCCCGACGTCCGCGTCGCGAAAACCCTAAACCCCGATCCTGTGCGCGCGTGCGGGGAAAAGGAAATAATAAAAAAAAAAAAAAACAACAACAACAAAACAAAACGCGAAAGAATTGTTTCAATAATTTATGCTTTGGAGATCAGTAGCGTCGTTTTCGTATACGAGGGGAGTGGGCTATAGAGGACGGAGAGATTATGGAGGGATGTATCGCACGACCTTTTAGATTCTGAGAAATGGTTTTTTTTTTTTTTTTTTTTTTTTTTTTGCATTTATCATTTATGTACCGATTCGTTCAAAAATACATTATGGCATTCAAATGTCTTTACTGTTTTCCAAGACTGGGCAGTGGGCATTTACGAGGAATTGAAAAGTTCAAAGTTACCCAACAAGTCCGTTTTACCCTCCCCCTCCCCTCCTCCTTTTGTTTTAATCGACTTAATTTATTTCGTTTACGTTGATTCAGCAAGTAACGGGTTAGTTTTTAATATCGCCACGTTTATTCGAATTCAATTTTTTTTTTTTTTCATTCTAAGTTTTAACGCCATATAATATTTATATACTATCGCGTAATTAATAATAACAATAACGATTGTACTGGTACGGGGAGGAGCTGAATCCACACTCCACTCGAGTACATAGCACCCTACGTTTGACGTTGATCATCGTTATTTTCAACGAATCACAAACCCTATGTGCAGGTATCTACAATAATGTTCACCGTAGAAACGACAATTTTCGAAAGGCGTGAAAGGTTCATTAACTCGCCCGGTCTCGTTAATATCAGTAACATGGAGGGGTGAGGGAGCTATCGAAAATGCGTGACTGTATCGAAATCTCCGTAATAGCGATCGGTTTCCCGGGGTGTCTCGGACACGTTTCAGAATCGTTCAATTAAAGAAACAAAGAAACTCGAGAGCGAGGAATGTATTGTTTTTAAAATGATGTTTTTTTTTTTTTTTCTTATCTGTGAACAGCTGTTCTGCCAGCGATTTACATTGACAGCGAATTTTTTCGACAGGCAATCTGACCGGGGCGGTACTTTAATGGGGTCGTTTTTTGATTTTCCCGGGAGCTTTCCGACCATTATCGAAGAAAATATACAATGCATACGCAATTATTTTGCCACGACGTGACGTGATTACGTTTCGTGCCGTCGGCAAAGTACCGCCGGTATCAACCGGACACCGTTCAGAATCGCGTTTTTCGTTAGCAACGGTTGATCGTCGCGTGCGCGTTAAGCTACCGCGGACCCCTTGCGCGAAAAACGGCGGCCACGTGCGAAGTACGTACGGTTTTCGTTTTTTTTTTTTTTTTTTTTTTT
>CABPRJ010001427.1:1482064-1627554 GCA_902439185.1 Cinara cedri
CCCCCAAACCCCCCCCCCCCTCCCTCCGCCGGACGTCCGGGTCGGCGTCACGGGACCGCCGCGGAACGGCACGCTGCCCCGTCGCCGTGCGGCCGCGGACCGCGCTTGATCGACAGAATGGGTTCCGTTCGGACGGCGCGGCGAACGGCAAAATAATAATAATTATCGCGCCGTCAACCGCCGTCGGGAAGCGAATGCGGAAACGTTCGCTGCGCGGGACGTTTGTCGCGGGGTAACGTCGGGACATGCCGGCCGGCCTCGGGGTCGGCGGCCGGGAGGGCGCGTCGCGCGCGCGTGCCGTTTTGGAAATTGGAACGTCAGCGCAGTTGCGGTAATCCGGACGGACCCCTCGCGCGCGCCCGAGCCCCGCGCCGTTCGTCCTCGCGGTAAAGTTGTTCCGGCCGGCAAGCGCCGTACACGCAATACGTTATTATCGTTGCGTACAGGGTGCGCGTGCCGCGGAGATCGCGAACAGACGCGATAATTATTTACCCGTCCGTCGTACAGTTTTCTGTGGGGTTTACCCACCCATTCCCCCTCCCCGAATAATTGCCCGCAGCAGACATGCTCGCGCCGTACATGTTCCGTACGTACGTCCGTACGTCACGCGTACGGGTGTTTTCTTTTTCAATTCGGTTTCACGCGTGTTTTGAAACGCGATATTGTCGCGTAGCTGACGATCATGAATGGTCTCTGAAGCCGTTCCAAGTTCAAAGAGTACAGTACAGCGATGGGAGTACGGAAAAATCATTAAAAAAAAAAAAAAAAAAATTGACAGACAACGCAAAACATTTAAATTTCAGTCCGAGAAAATGTCGACAGAAACGGAACGGCTCGTGACAAGTACGAATAATTACGTTACGCCGACAATTCGTCTCGGATTATACGTTTTTATGAGACAGCGGCTGTTATCGCGAAAACACACCGCTTGGCCATCAAACGGACCGCGACGAATAGCGTCATCGCGTTTGCCATACGTCCGCGGGACGGACACCCTGTATAGGTACACAGCCAGAGAAATAAGCGACGAGCTAAATTACAACGACATAAGTTTTACCCTCCCCTCCCCACCGGCCCGTTGCCGGTCGTCCACACGCCGTCTCCTTCGCGCGGCCCCTTCTCGCAGCGTTCACGGTACGTGCCCTCCGCGGCGCAATAACGTGGGGATTTCCACACGCGCGGCGTCGACGGGGAGGCGGTCGACCGGCAGATATGACGGCGTTGTCGCGCGCGCGGATATCGCGGTCTGTACTTGACCGGAGGGCGGCGGGGTGAGCGGGTCGGGCGGGTCGGGGCGGGCGCGGACGGTAACGTCTCGGCCGGCGACGAGGGACGGGACGGGGCGGGCAGGGAGACATATTATATTACCGAGATCGGGGAAATCCTTTTCGGCCGCTTCGGAAACGGATTAACAATACTATAATGCACTCCCGCCGTACTCGTATATATATATATATATACACGTATACAGGGTGACGGGGTGTTTTCGACAGACCGACTAACGGGATTCAATATCGCCGCGGCGTACGGTATTGTACCTATGTATTCGTGTACATTGTACACGGCGATACTACGCGGTACCTGCGGCTTGCGGGGCAGGACTTGCCCCCGGGTGTCCGACGGTCCCCGTTCGCGTTTACGGTCTATGAACGGCAACGATCCGCCGTTTCCGCCTGGCTGCCGTGCGCCGCGGCGCGGGCAGGCGCCGATATTGCCGCGCACCCCGTTCGGCCCCCCGTTCCGTATGGACAATGCGAAAAACAATGCGCGAAATAATCCCGTTTGTTACGTTGTTCCGAACCGACGGATACGAATGGCGTTTGACGCCGCGACTGCCGCGTCTCGTTCGAACGCCGTTCCCGCTCCGCGCGGGCGTGCTGCGCGCGTCCGCAAACTCGAACCGTAGAGACCGCGCGGACTGTGTGGACGTTCCGCTAGCCCGAACCCCGTACCGAACACCCGCCGGCCGCCCTTACCCGGCGCATTATCACCCGGACCGGGCGCCGGTGAACTGCACGCAAACACACGTATTACGCGCGTGCCGATGACGGTGTCGGCGTAACCGGCAAAATCTAAAATCCCAAATGAACGAATTGCAATTTACTTTCGCCGCGTTTCGGAACGACCGTCAATTAACAATGGCCAGTTTACCGTACAGTCGCCGACGATGATCATTCTCCAATCGGTGGTTATTGACTGGTGGTCGATAACGTTCGTAGCGCCCCGATCCCCGTTTTCTATTTGCACACGTCTACTCGGCCGATACTCGACACCACCCGGTACGCGACGAATTGTTATCCGCCCGGAACACCTCTAGTCTAAACCCGAACTTCTACCGAAAAAAAAAAAAAAGAAAAAAAAAAAAAAAAAGAAAAAAAAAAAAAGATACCCGCGACTGGTCCGATCGCGCGGACTCGGAAAGGAAAATATTACGCCTCCGACAAACACGCGGCGGCCGCGGTAGAAAGCGGCCGCTACACGAACCTAAACACAGACGCTCGAGCGTTCGTTTTGGCGACGGTCGGACGACGGAACGTACGGGTGATCGCGCGGCGTAGGTCCTGCGAGCGGCCGCGCGCGTGACGCCGATAACGCCGAACGGGATTCGCGTCATTGTCGGCTGGCGATTACAGGTAAAAAATTCGCGCGCGCCAGTGCAGTCCGACGGGAAAACGTCAATACGATATTTCGCGCGCGTACAGCACGAGCACAGCACAATACGGGCGGGCCGGAGAACCGCGTGTTGTAAGACGCCCCGGTCAAACACGTATTCGGGATCAATAATCGGGGGGGAAGGGGGGGGTTAAAATATTTTTAATGAAATAAATGATTGTATTATAAACTTTACGATAACGGTATACAGTACAAAATGTAATATTATTAAATTATCAAATCAACCTTGCGTGGCATTTTGGACAAAGTATTGATTATTTCTTCAAGATTTATCGAGATACTCCGGTGGACCGACAATAAAGCTAAACGTGTTTGACGATCATCGCTGCAGCTATTCCTCAAATAGTTTTTTAATCGTCTTAAAGTTGAAAAAGTACGTTCTTACGAAAAAAATTTAATAGCGACGACTGAATAGGCGTACTTCGTTTCATTTTTCAAGAAATGTATAAATTATAATGTGAAAGTAAATAGACACGCAGTCGTTAGATATTAGGAACAGAATCAAATGAAATACACGTTGTACAATTATATTATTACCCAATACTTCTGAAAAACAGACTAAACTCATAGCTGGCGAACAATATTGTAGTTATCAACCGACGAGTTGAGACGCGTGTCGATTATCCATCCACAACGTATAACATTATATTATTGTTATTATTACACACACGAACCCAAACAAATAATAATAATTTTAAAATTTAAGATAACGTGTAAGGACTAATGACTAGTGGGAAACTGGGAAATTTATAAATACAAATCATACACAGAGTTTGTAGTTAGTCTTTGTTATATTATGAATACATACCTACTATAAAAATGTCGGGGGGTGTTTGAACCCCTAACCCCCCTCCCCCTGGATACGGGCTTGGCCCCGGTCGGACGAGACGAATGCGAGTTACGGCCGGCCGAAAGTCGGCAATCCGACAGCGGTTCAAATTGAAAATGATCAACGGCTGTTGGCGCCCGGGCACCGCCGGGTGACGGTGAACACATACGTGACGGTAACGGTCGACGGGAATTATCAGACGCGCCTAACCGGAAGGGGGCGACGCGGCGCGGCGACGGGTTTCGTTTGCGGTCGTTAGAATATCCTGCGGTATTCCGTCCGCACCATTCTACACCCGTACGTTGCCGCGCGTTAAGCGATGCATTCGCAGAAACGTTTTTTTTTTTTTTCCCCCCAATATTTTAATTGGCTAGCCCGCGTTCAATGTTCAGGTAGGTATGATTTTTATTTGTATTTGTCTCCCGGATCGGAATTCGCGCATGGTTTTGGTCTCCAACAATTTAGTAATCAACGCAATTCATTTTACTTAAACGGGGCGGAAAATATTTTTAGAGCCTCTTAGACATTTGATTTTTTCCAATACAAAACCCATATATATACGCGTACGTTCTTTAAAACGATATACTAATTGTAGCCCCCTGAACCAAAGTAAGTGGCGCTTACTTTGTCGGTTTTCACGTCTACGGCCAAGATCTTGGGCTGCGTCCTGCGCGCCGGCTGTTCCACGGTGTTGACCAGGCCGTCGTCGAGCAGCCACAGCACGCCCTTGGGGTCCAGGTACATGTCGACGGCGTTCCGGACGGCGCTCGGGCCGCCGTCCTCGTGCACCGACCAGCACGGGTACGGCGACAGGACGGGCCAACACCGGTCCCGGCAGTCGAGCCGGACCGCGGACACGGTGAACGGCACGCCGGACCGGAACCGGGGCGTCAGCACGAACGCGCGGTCCGCCCACACCTGGACCCGGGTGGCGATGATGTTCTTGGCCACGTACCGGCCGGTGTCCGCGAACGCGGTCTTGGTGGACGCGCACGGCCACTCGAGGTTCTGGCCGCTGAGCGTGTACGCCGCGGCCGCGGGACAGGAGACCTCGCGTTGGGCCCGCACCATCATCGTCGCGGCGGCCGCGGCCATCGCCAGCGCGACCGCGGAAAAGCCGGACATCGCGTGCGCGCGCGTTTTCGCCGACGATCGTCCGCCGGAAAAACTCTGGTGCGCGAACGTCGGTATGCGGTCGCGGACCGGTACCCCGCTAGACTCCGCCGTCGTTACGCGCGTCTGTTATATACGCGCACGGAGCCGTGCACTGTAACGCATGCGGTATCGCGGATTTACCGATCGGGGGGGTGGAGAAGGGGGAGCAAGTACGAGTTATCGGCGCGCGCGATATGATATCGGGGCGTACGTGAATACGATTATTTCCGTGCACGTCCGTCAATATAAAGACGTCGCGCGTTTTTTCGTTTTTTTTTTTTTCTCTCTCCGTTCCTAACCGTGTAAATAATGCGATATCGAGCGATAAGCGGGTTTTTGTTTTCGGATTTTTTTTTTCCGCGACCGCTCGGCCGGCGTATGTTTTGTAAACATTCCGACGCCGATGGCATTGACGGCCGGCATTCTCCGCTGCGGCCGCCGGCGTCTCTGCTCTGTGACCGTCGGGACGGCACGTCTCCGGTGTTCCGCCGAAGGCCGCCGAGGTTTTCGGGCGGAGTTCTCCGCGTCCGGCGTGCGCGCCGCGGCGAATCCCCCGGCGCGCGCGTCCGAACCCTCCGCGACCCTTTTATGCGGCGCGGCGGCCGCGCGCGTACGACGTGCGTGCTTTTAACACGATTACGGTCGGTACGGGCTCGCGCGCGCCGTAAAGAAAAACGTGTCGAAGGGGGAGTTTTCGATCTCCGCGTCGGTGATCATTTTTTTTTTTTTTCTTCGCAATTTCCACGCGCAGCGCTTATTTGCGAAAGAGGAAAAAAAAATACTCGCACAGTGTTCGAACGAAAATAACGTATTCAAATAGAAGTGTTTAAACACTTATTTTCGTGTTCGGATATTGTTTCGAACGCCATTCGGGAAGAAATGTTTTTCTTCTGAAATCAATAATATCAGATACTATGATGTTCGTTCTTCCTGTGAACCATTTCTACGGGGGAAAAAAACGGGAAACTCGGTACAATATTAAACACATATTATTGTTGAAAATATATAATGCTAATTTAATTGTTTTACCATAGCATGACATGTATATTGTTGGCCAAGCAATCACTATCAACCGAACGCCACTCAGAATTGTTTGTTGGTTAGCGGCGGTTGATCGTTGCTAATCAGATGCACGTTCCGTCTATATTCTACCTTCCCGACTTATTCCCACCTACACCCGTCCCCATTATCCTAAGACAACTTTTTTACATTTACTTTTTACGTCAAGATTATGTCTCCGTTTTTCTATTAACATTTTATACAGAGATATATGAGACATGCCCTTTTAAAAATACCATACCCTCCGTAGTTCACACGGAAAAACTGTTTTTCGCAGTACAACCATACAAACCATACATATTTTATTTTTATTAATGAGTCATTACTACACTCGACTTTCGGAATTCTAGTTGATTCTTGGTTTGTTTTTCAGCTCTCCTCGCTTCTGAATCGATTTTTTTGTTATTCTTAACAATTTATCATATCCATATACTTCGATTACTTCTCACCTATATGACAGCGCCCTGTACCCGAAAGTATGCAAACGTTATGCCCAGCTTTTTTTTTCGGGAAATTGTTTTCTTTCTGTTTTTACCCGTTTAAATGATCGATTCACTCTGTATGATGCGAGTAGAAACAGTAATTATTATTATAAATATTGTGAGGCGAGAAAGCGGTAAAAATCTCGGTCGCGGACGACGGCGTATCGCATCATTATTTAAAATATTATTTCAGTATAAGGCCACGTGAGTGCGCGCACACTTAATGAGATCCTACATTCGAAAAAAAACAAACATATTTTAATTAATTTTACATATGTATAACCGCGTGAATACGTAAACAGGGTATTCCATCAAAGGCACCCATAGGGTAAGTTTTAGATGGTCACAAAATTAAACTGAATTCCAAAACCTATTTATAACAGACAGATACTAGGCTGATGTTTCCTGAAAAGGAATGAGGACAAAGGTATGTGATTATGTAAACGTTATTTAAAAAAAAAAAAAAACTGTGCCGAAATTATTAAGACATTATAATATCGTCTATGGTTATCTTTATCATCGTCGATATGAAGAATATAATAACATTTACTTGTATGGGTTCAAAGCGTACGTAATTTTTTTTTTCTGATACTTTATTATTTTCTAGAGTGGGACATGTCTCCCTTTTACTCACCTTCAATGGGCGCGACATGTGTTCCATTGTGTTTGACGAATTTTTTAATGCTGTTTACATTCAATTTTAGTGTTTTTTTTTTTTTTCAAATCTGCTATATTTTAAGGGAGAAGTTGAATTTATAGAAAAATTAGATTTTAATTTTCATTCCTCTAATGTCTAATAAAACGAAATAACTTCTTGTTCACTGTACACGTGTTTCAAAATAGCCATTTCGTAAAATAAATTATTTTGAAAATTTTTACGTATCCTATACATTCATATCTAATCGATATAGGTTTTTTAGTAACATCAGTTTTCACTTCTAGAGAAACGTGTGAAAAACGAGACTACCGCGTAACTCGATAGGGAACAATTTGCTTTACAGTGTTATAAATTAAAAATTAAAACTGCTGTTACTAAAAACTTATTGATCAGATATTAACATATGGTACATTAAATTTTTAAGAATAATATCGTATACAAAGTGAAAAAATACAGTTTTCTTTTTTTTTAGCAATTAAGGGATGCACATTATTCTTTTAATAATTTAATATTATATTAATAGCTCTAGAAAAATCCGTCGGATACAACGAAACACTCTGTACATGTGCATTACATTTTACCGAGTATACACAATTTGTAAATTAATTAGTTACGAAATAAACGTATATAGGTTAAACATTTCGATTTAAGGAGTTAACACTTGACATCGCGAATATAACGACATATTTTTAGTGCATGACGGAAGAAACAACAAAAGTAACCGGACGGTATCACGCTTATATGTGTAGGTACCTAATCGCAGAAAAAAAAAACACACCAACGACAGAGCTCCGTCGCTGGAGTCGAATTTGAATCGACTTGTCGCCATTACAATTTCACAATTTTTCACGGTGTTGTATTTTTTTTTTTTTATGATAAGGGATTGAACGCGGAAAGTTTCATCAGACAAGATTAATAATAGAAACTTATAATGTTAATCAGCTGTCGTTAGCAATAAGGTTATAACCGTGATTTAATCTGTGATTGTTCCGCAGATACCGCATTTGTTGTAGACGATAATATCTTGCACATATCTTAACATTAAGTAGCTATACTTATTTGAACGAAGAACAAAAATATTTTTTTCTCGAGTGTAAAAAAGACGTTGAACACCTATGGCATCCGTCAGATTTTTCCAAAAAAATGATGCGTGTAACTCTTTTATCTGATAATAGTTTAGAATGAAAGCGACGTAGTAACATTGAAAATATCGTTCTCTTTGAATTGTGTTATTTGTGTTCGAATATTCCAATTTTAATCTAAACGCCACGATTTCAATTCCGAGTTGCGTATACCATTACTACGCAGCCCGTTAGGTTCACTGAGACCAAAATCAACAGTCTAATAGGAACCAATTTTATTTGTTTATATTTTTAAAGTCGTCGTCCGTCTGAAACGCTTTTTCTCTTATCGTACATACGCCCCCTTACCGTATTCGACTGTATTACACACTATCGATAATAGTGATAAAACTCTAAAAGTCTAAAACTCTTTTAACGGCTATTGTTTTATTAAAACAAAGTATTTTTTTTTCCTGTTACATTTCTGAACGCCCTCAGGCATCTGCGACCCACCCACTTGCATTTTCGTGAATCGCGTGATTCAAATGCACCTCCTTAAAGCCGCCACCGCCTGCAATTGTAGACAGTGTCGCGACGACGACGGTGTAATCAACACAAACCATTACCATAATTCGATAAGACCGAAATCACGTGTAACGTACTAAATGGTATTTAAATCCGTCATAATATTTTGACGGACCCTCGCGTTTGCATCGTCGGGCTGCACAGGCTCACGTCGATAATATTACTGTACGCGTTTCTTCCAGTCCACGGGGCACCGCGAAGTTCGCGTAACTGGTTTATGTAACGGCCTTACTCCAGTGGATTTAGAGATCAGCCGATTTACTATACGGTTACTTTAGTAGACCTGGTGTTATACTTTCCTGTGGCTGTTCGACCGTAACGGCATAATAAACAAGAAAGGCTTACGCGCGTGTACACAAAGTTTCTCGCGAGATAATCACGAGTATAAAAAAAAAAAAAAAAAATCCGTAAAATCCCCAGGGTTGCGTAAGTATTATACGCATAATGGAATACTCGCTGTGCGAATATTATCACAACGCGAAATCCACGACGATAATTATTGTCGCGACCCCGGCGATTTCTCGTCGAAAATCGATAGTTATTATAGAAAACGTGACGCCTGATTGCCCGCACGTGCGCCGCTTCCGTCTTACAAATGTCGTGCACATGGCAAAATCGCGTTCGTCCGGGGGGAGGGGGGGGGGAAACGCGTGCCGTCAGTTTTGATATCATAGCGCTTTGACGTGCAGGCATCATCAAACAATCAAACTTTCGTATGAGAACGTTAACTGAGCGATTCACGGCGGGTTTCTTTTCGTGGTGAGCCGATACGACTTTTTTTTCCGATGTCCGACATTCAAACTATCCGATATCCTAAAAATATCCGATATCCGATTTTCGCCGAAATTAAATACATGCCTACATTATAAACGACACATTACATGAAGTCAGAAACGTGTTTATTATTAAACTGAGCACATTATTTTCCGAAAAATATCGAGTCTGATATCGGCTAGTCCAGTTTTTTTCTCGGCGTTGTTGATTTTTAAGCGTGACATGCGTGTGTGAAAACCTATCACCGTATTTAAAAATGTTCAAAAACTGCTGCATAGTTGCATAGATAGTGTTTTTACCCCAGCTTTTCCGATTCCGTGATATTAAATTTTTACAAACTATGTTACCGGAAATCTTGCTTTAGTCAAAAAAATTACAAGATTCTTTCTTTTTTTTTTTTCTGTTGCATTTTTGATTTAGCTGATTAATAACAGTATAAATGATTTTTTTTTTTCATTTTTCAAAACATTTTTCATCAATAATCCGGAAAAACCGGAAAAAGCCGAAAAAGAAAAACGGATTAAGGCGACTTTGTCGCTTTCAAGCTTGATGATAGAGGTCAATTCGCTCCAATATTTAAGCTAACGGCACAGATTCGTTTCTGCCGAACGCGAATTTGCCAAGTCGTACGTTATTTGTATAAGACGGAAGAGCTGCGTGCGCGTGTCACGTCCGCTTAAACCGGCGCGGTGGTGCGATAGCTCGCCGTATAGTGTTCCCGAAAAATACGAGCGTGAATAATAATTACGCGGTATTATTCGATGAATAGTATTTAATCGTCGGTAAAACATACGCGAATAACCTTCGTGGACGTAAGGCTATTAAGCGGTTTTTTATTTTTATTTTTTTTTTTCTAAATTTGTTTTTCAAGCGAATACTGTGCAGTTTGACATGACGTATTTCCGCCAATTCATCAGATACGTATCTGTATGTGTACGAAATTACATACGTTCGAACACCGCCAATTAAAAACAGATGGCGCAGCGCCGTAATTAATTTCGATTGTTTATCTGCGTGACGTAAACCGCACGTGCGTTTAGACCGTACGACGACGACGATTTAAACGTACATCGCGAATTGACGGTATTTATATAAAAAAAAAAAAAAAAGAAACCCGGAAATTGGTTGTTACGTGTGAGTAAAGTAAGAATTTATATGGTTACGTTTGATAAATCTGCAGTGTTTTATAATGAATATAGATTTAAAACTCGTAAAACTACAGGGAGAAAAACGCGTTTGTAGGGATAAAATTGGTTTCCTGAAAAACTTATTTCTGTGAAAGAAAAGACTGTTATTTCCCTCCGGTACTGTTCGATTTTTAAAAAAGCTTCTCATGATTGCCTAATAAAAAAAAAAAAAAAATTGAAAAAATCCGTAGAAATTATATGCTGATTTTTCCCGAAAATGGAAACAACCTGCATGTGAAATCGAAATCGGGAGTTAAATCTGTTTTATAGGCAAATTGAAGTGGTAAAAGTTTGACTGGATATCGGTTTATAAATATCACCGTATTGGTGCTTGGGGGGGGGAGTAGTTTTTCGTCTTTGAACAATCCTGTATAGACCTCCCGAATGAAGTCAGGGAGATGACATTTTACATACGCGTGGCGTTTGTACCATGGATGTGCTGTTTGGGGGGTTTCGACTTTCCAATCCCGCCCCAGCTATCGCAATGCTTAAATTTAACCTTTTTTTTTTTTTTTTTTTTTTTTCAAAGTAAAATATAGTAACTTAAGCAATATAGTTTTTAGTATTATATAATTATAGTATTGTTTTACAAAGAATATTACTGTAATAAAAAATAGGCGGGTGAAAATTCAACTATAGAAGTTACGGAACTCGGCTGCTCACGGGTGTTAAAGATTTTTTTTTACATTGACATTATTTTTTCCGGTAATTTGATCGAGCAATTTTCCAACATTTTGATCCCTAGGGATTGATATTGTTATTTATTTGTTTACGAAATACACACCCGTGGGCGTTTTCAGTGAAAATAACAACAAAGATACATCAATTAACTTAACATTACGTTGAACAGTGGTGGATCCAGGGAAGACGACGAGGACGATAGCTCCTCGTTCGCTTCTCATATTAAGATGCATCTTTTATATCATATAGCATTCTTATCACAAGCGAAATTTGATAAATTATCTTACAAAATATTATTACAATCGATGGAATATCTGAATAATGGTTAATGAATCGTGTGGTTTTGTTAGTTAGTAAAAGCACTATGGTTTTAATGGCAATAAAACTTCTATTATCCGCAGTATTTTAAGTCGTAAAAATTACAAAGGCAACTATATAACAGTACAGTACTATGTATACCTATAAGCAACGATAAACAATTAGTTACGATAAAACGATTCTGAACAGAGTTCAGTTGATAGCGATGCTTTGACAACAATATATATGCCGTATTATAGTAAAATAATTAAACAGGCTCTGTATGTTGTCTTAAATAATATGTATTTAATGTTGTACCGATTTCCCCGGTTTTCCACATTTGCTGAGAAAATTCCGGAGAATGACGGAAAACGGCCCGTCCAAAGTACCTCCCCAGTGACATTTTCTTTCAGAAAAATTGTTATCACTATGAGTTGGAGCAAAATCGCTGGTAGAAAAGTTGTCCACAAGAAAAAAAAATCGTTATATTTCACAAATACTAGCTGTCCTGCGCTCGGCGTCACCCGTGCCAATTTGCAATATTATTATTTTACCCATACTCATTTTTGGTTTTGGCCGAGTTGGAATTGAATGAAAACAAATAGGTGGAAAGTGGGTAGTCCACCTTCGGCGGACTAAGTATGTTCTATTTTTCAATTTGAATAGTGTAAATAATTGTGATAATAACAATAATTAAAGTAGTTTTCTTTTCCGTGGCAACCTTTGAATAAACAAAAATCTTATATAAATAAAACAATGTCTGGTTAGCTACACCATTTATAACTCAACAACGGTTGGATCGATTTTGACGATCACGTGATACTACCCGACTAAATTCTAATAATAATTAATCACCATTTTGTTTCATTCCTGTTACCGGGGTAACGCGAATTAACAAAAAAAAAATGTATTTATTATATTATAAGCTAAATTATAAGCTAAATTATTTGGTGTTGCTCGTGTATATATATATATGTGTAGAATGTTTTAATGAAAATAATAAAATTGCGATTAAAAAACAGTGGGTGGTGGTAAGAGGGTGGAAAATACTTTACGACCTATTCTCATACCTACCAAATATACGGAAAAAAAAAAAATCATTAAAATCGGTCGTGCCGTTTCGGAGGAGCGCGACCACAAACACGTGACACGAGAATTTTATATATAAGATATTTCGTACGTTTTTCCGGTTTTTTTTTTTCTTTCGGTTTTTCGCGTTTAATGAGAAAACTCACGAGAAAATCGAAAAACGACCAGTGTAAAGTACCTCTGCGATTTACTTTCGGAAAACGGGCTACACGTGAAAAATCGGAGCAAGTTCTCTGGTAGAAAAGTTGTTCACAGAAAAAAAAAATAACAATAATAAACATCTTTGTGAAGCCATAAGCCACTTC
Organism: Cinara cedri; assembly: GCA_902439185.1. Lineage (NCBI taxonomy): Eukaryota > Metazoa > Arthropoda > Insecta > Hemiptera > Aphididae > Cinara > Cinara cedri. Next base: position 1,494,900 of record CABPRJ010001427.1, read on the forward strand.
GCTCCGCTCAGAATCTGAACAAATGATAATACACAGTATTATAATATTGTTTTAACGTAACGATGTAAACGAAAACCGTACGAACGCGTTATTTCACTCTCGAAAAGCGATCCGATGTGACAATCAGACGGACTTCGGTCTTCGCCGACCTGTCAACGAATTCAATTCACCGCAGTAACTGTACTGTGGCGGCCCGGCCCAGAACACGATTTTTTAAAACTTTAAATAAAAAAAAAACCACGGGGAAATTAGTCGCAATTTTTTTTTTTTTTTGTTTTGGTAAACAATATTCTCCAGATTTCCGGATTACGCTCGTCCGCGTCGCATTAACGATAAACCGGTGTAGCGAATTTCTTTAAAGTTTATGACATTTAGAATATGAAAAAATAAAAAAAAAAAATAAAAATCCCATTTTATAATTTCCCGTTTTTGTAACGATGTCGTTACGCCGAACGCGACCGCTGTCGCGAAAATCGCCACGACGCCCTTTGAAAATACCGGCGCAATTTTTTTTTCAAAAACCGGTTCGCGCATATTTTCCGCGCTGCGCGACGGCCGACGTTGCTCAACAACACCCGGATACGCACGGCGAAAAATAAAAAAATAAGTATTATTTATTATTTAATATCGTTGAACTTTCGCTTGCTTCGATTATTCTCGTGTGTCGCCGTCCTCGGTCGGGACCGTCGAGTTAGGTTAGGTCGGCCCGACCGTTCGTTCTGCCCAAGACGTACCCCCGGGCGAAACATTGCGCCGAGCACGAAATCGTTGCATGGCATTACAATACAACGCGACAAACAACATTTCCCGGTAGCACAATACTGCAGCGTATTGCAATTAGCCAGCGATTCGCTAACCCGGACACCGTGGTATCATTTCCTGGGTATTTGGAACGAATATTATGCGGCGTAATCGAATTTAATTATATACGTCTCGGTTGTAGGACTTCGCGTAATATCCGATCGGCCAATCGAAAGAACCGATCGGAAGATTCCGATTGCGCGAGACGTGAATATTTTTAAAAAGCCGTCACGGAACAACGGGGACGGGAGCAGCTACTGTTGTGGGCAGTTTAACGCATGTCTGTAGAAGTTGGAACGAACCGTTGCTAACGGAAAAACGATTCTGAGCGGAGTTCGGTTGGATAGTGGTCCATTGTCGACAATATTATATTCTTCTTTTTCTTCTTAACAGCTTAGCGGACCATGCAGACCAATCGCTGTCAATCATTCCACCGGTCCCCGCCATTCGCATCCTCTAATTGCGTATTTTCGTGGATAACTGCTAGATCTTTCTCTACTGCATCCTTCCGTCTTGTTCGGAGCCTTTCTATAGGTCTTTTCCCCGCAATTCTACATTCTGTGACCCGTTCTGCCCTTCAAGCGTGGCCAGCCCCATTCTATCCATTTGCTTCTACTGTACGATAATACATATTTCGGTCTTCCATACATATTTAGCAAGTCATTCTTATTTATTCAAGCGTGTATTCTTTCGTACATTCTCGTTTCTGTATACTATACACTGGGCCAAATATTTTTCTGAGCGCTTTTCTCTCCGTTGTACTTAATTTGGAGTGGTCACATTTCGTAGTAGCCCATATCTCACAGCCATACGTTAACACTGGTCACAAGTAGCTTGTATATAAAGTTATCTTCGATTCTCTCGATGATAACTTTGATAATAACTTTTATTAAAATATTAATTATATTCTTTGAACCCCTAATCACTCATGACCTTTGCCACTAGGTTATTGTTAAGTGATATTATGTAGACCGCAACTACGGTCACAACACGGTCTGCATAATAAATAACAATATGTTTGTTATTCGAATAAAAAATATATGTACTCGTTATTCGTACCCATATAATATTATAAATAATTTATAATAATATGCAGTTTTCCGACCTAAACAGCGTTAAACGTACCGATACGCATAAACTTTGAACTTTTGAAGTCACTGATCGCCCGACACCGAGCCGGTACCTCTCGATACCGCGGTAGTATCACCACAGGCATATAAATATAATATGGGCCGGCCGTTCTCCATACCTCGGACCAGTGGCGAAACGAACCCCGAGAAAAACCCCAAAACCACAAATAATCAACTCAGTAACCGCCCACCAATATTTTTTAATATTTCCCATGTATCCCAATATTTTTACGCAATAAACGAGTATAAATACTTACCTAATTAGGTAAATATTGAACACCCGCCCACCACTAAATCTTAAACAAACCGAGAAGCGACCGCTTTTCGAAGACCGCGTTCGTTTCGTCGTCTACACCCATAGGTCGCCTAGTACCCGAGGAACGCGTTTAGGAAGCCCCGAACGTCATAATCTTTATGAAGCTTTTAATTTAATCTTTTTATGCGTACCTTTCCTCTAATTTTCAACAGTTCGACCTAAGGTGTATTTGAATCACGCGATTTACAAAACAAAAAACCGCGTGAGAGGGCCATGGGCGTTCAGAAATAAGAAATATAATACAAATTATTATGTTTTCACAAAACTAGTCATTAAATGAATTTTAGTTTTCGGAAATTTGATAAATTTGGACGAATTTTATTAACAAATTCCAATACATTTGTAGCAGTGTCGGGGGTGGGGGGGGGGGGTATTTTCGGGTCCAGTGGAAAATTGTATCGGCGATTCAAGGTAAAAAAATACTTCGAGTTGCCGCCGCCCTAAATTTAGATTCGACCTAGATTCGATGGTCTATTTATAAAAAAAAAAAAAAAAGAAAGGCCAACGGGAGGGATTAGACTCTCCCCCACTCTCCATTTCCCTCATCGCGATTACGCCATCGCTGGCTCTCCGTCTCTGTCACTATTGACGCGGGTCGTATAGGCGGACCAAGGTTAATGTACGCGCCGACTTTTTTTCTTTTTTCCTTTTTTTTTTTTTTTCTAGTACGTCGCCCCGCAGAGCCAGCCGTGGCACGGGCCCTTCGATCATTCTCTCCGCGTCACCGCGTCTCATCGGTCCACCCCCCCCCCCCCCCCNCCCCCCCCGATAACGGTCAGTTTCTCTAAAGGTCTTCGCGGACAGTGTTGTCACGCGCTGTCCGTATAGCACGGCTGCTACCTATGCGCACATCGCGTCGCGTCACGAAAACCCGGACCCGCGGCGCGCCGGACGGCCGGAGGCGAAACGGAATAATTTGTTTTCGCTCGTCGGTCGGTCCGGCGGGCCGTTCGTCGGGAATATCGCGATAATCGCACACGGTGCGCGCTGAAACGCATAAATCATAATGCCCAGGGGCCAACGCGCGCAATCCGAAGACCGGGAGAGACCCGCCCACCGCGCGCGCGCGCGGCACGGCGACGGCGGATACGCGGCCCCGCGACTCCCGGGGCCATTACACGCGAGTTGATTTCGCGCATTATCATTATCATTGTTATTATTATTATAATTGTGTTTACGAAATCCGTACCAGACGACGCGCGCGTTTGAATAATTTCGGTCGGGCGTGAATGAGAACGGACAGCAAAAAAAAAAAAAAAAAACCCCCCCGGGCGACCAACGCCGCGAAATCCGGGCGTCCAATGCCGCGGGTAAACAATGCCGTTCTGTCCGTACGATATTTCGACAGCGTAATTTCCCCGGCCCGGTCTCAAACCATAAATATTAAACATTAAAACGTTTAACAACCGTATAAACAACGTGATTTCGTTAATTTACACGTGCGAAACGGAATTTCGACGGTGTTTCGCGTGCGTGCGAGCGTGCGACTCGCGCGTCGTACGACGAGAAACCGAGAGCGAAATAAGGAAAAAGGTCGTTAAACCCAAGGTCGGTGGAAAAATCGTCGGGGAATCGGTATTTATTCGTTTTTAATATTTTTCTCTCGCGCGCGCTCTCCGAAAACGGTTTTCTTGGATTTCGTACTAACGAAGGACAACGACGACGACGACGACGACGGGCGATGGGCGGACGGGGGGAGACGCGTGTCGATAATAACGAAAATAATATGCGCAGTTATTGTATAAACACGCGAAAACACGTATCGAGAAAACCGTACGTTCTATATACACATAAACGAACCTCGTTAAAGCGCACGTACTGCGCTCAATATGTACGCGTGCATGTGCGCTCGCCGGAATCGTCGTAAAAAACCGTTTTCACCACGTTCCGCGCGCTTTTCGAATTATTATTATCATATTTCCGGCGCGTATGGCGACGGGGTGAAAAATAGACGCCCGGCGAATGTTTCACTTCGTTATTTTTGATTTTTGTTTTGCTCTGTCGATAACTACCCGACGGAAATAAACGGTCGTCACGTTGGCCGTCGTCATCGTGTGGCTGGCGCTGTGCGGATACCTGTTCGAGTGCGACACGACGGACAGGCCGCTCCGGGACGAGGGCCGGTACGTGCCCAGAAACAACATGGCGCTCAGGGGGCTGATACACGGGGACCGCCTGTACTCGGCCTATCCCAGGTAGGCGATTGTTGTCGATCGTACCGGGCCCGGATCGGGACGTTTTAGAGACCCCGGGGCCAAAGTTCTCCACGCCATTGCGTAAAATGTTCGAAAACGGTCACTAACCAACAGGCGCTGTAGCGAAAGAAAACCGATTCAACGATAAATCAACAGTGCACCAGTCGTATGGGTGTCGGTTCGAAAGCCACCGCTGTTGCTCGAATAAATAAATACACCGTTTTTATCGAAGTTACTAGCCGCGTACAGTTTCTACTTAACAACGCGAACAAGTCAACGTCGGACGAATATAAAAATATCGAAGTGAGAAAACTCAGGCCCCCCGGGAATCTGGCGGCCGGGTGGGAAGGGGGGCATAGCCCTCCCCGGATACTCCCACCCCCCCCCTCTTTATCCGGGCTTGGCGGCGGCGGACGTTCAGCTTGTATTTATTTCGCGGCGCACCGCAGGGTTCGTGCCGGCGTCCCGGCCACGGTGGCCGTCACGTGCCTGTTGGCCGACACGCGCGACGCCCGGATGACGCCCTTACCCGTGTCTGTCGGTTCAGGAACAAGGAAAACCGGGCGGCGTGCAGAACGCCGTCGACTTGTGCGTGGACCCGCTGGGCGCGCTGTGGGTGTTGGACACGGGCGTCGTGCAGACGTCGGACACGGACGCCGGGCCGCGGAAGACGGGGCCGGCCGCCGTGTGGGCCTTCGACCTGACCACTCGGAAGGTGCGAACTCGCACAATACCGATTTCGACGTATTATCAGTAACGCGTGTACGGCCGTGCCGCGGGCCCCTCGCGATTTTCACCGTATTGACGTATCCCCCCACGCGGGAACGACCGAACTCTCGTTGTTACGGTCGCCGTGGTACGACAGTGTCGGGGTGTCGTCGCGCATTGGTCAACCGGACGTGCCGCTGTGCGACGCGCGTTAGGTTTCGGGCGGGTAGCGACGTGTATGAACGGCCGGGTCGTCGTACCGCGGTTTGAACCGCGCCGGAAAACGGTACGGCGACCGGCCGGCGTTCGCGAAGAACAAGGAGATGAACGTTACCGGCGTTTTTCGGCCCGCGGTACGGACGCACGGTCGGCCGCCGAGAGGCGCGCGCCCGCTGCACCAGAGCGCCCCGGGAGTCCTGAATAGCGGCTAATACAGTCCCGGCCAAAGAAATTTCCCTTTACGAAATTTCGCCTCCCGAAAAACTGCGCATTACGTGGATATTGGAAAAACGATTCTTATGAATTTATCAACCAACGCGTTTCATTAATAATTCAGTTACCTCGTCGACGTTTAAACGTACGATTTTTAATCAAACGCACCAGATCTCATGTACTTTTGAACAATGTCGTACACACATTTTTGTTGAAATATTATATGGAAATTTCTCTTTCAAAGTTACGAAATTCCCCCCCCTCCCGTTTCGTAAAATTTAAATTAGAATTTCGCCGCACGGAGGGAATTCTCTCTCGATCTAACAGCGCTCGGTCCCCGGTGACCGGAAGCTCCGGTTCACCGGCAGTAGCAGCGTGCGCGGGTATCCTATGAAGCGCGTGTTACGTGCCCGACACGGGCGGCTGGGTGTACGCGCGGTACTTGTTAACGAACGTGATAACGCTGAGGAGCGAGGACCGCCCGGTAGTTTTAGTCACGGCTACTGATCTTTCCGAACTTGGATTGTACGTGGATTTTGCCGTTCTGCTGAAACGTTTCACGGCGGAAGAAACCCTCGCGCGCCACCACCGCCGTCTGCTCGTCGCTGCTCAACGCGACACCACGCGGTTTTGACTAGACAGTCTCGCGCAACAAGACAACGGCCGGACAACCGGATACCGAGACCCGCGGCCGTTACCCGAAAATAATATTCTACCGCGTAAAAGGCGTGCGCGCGTATCACCGTTGCGGTTGACCGCGGCGGTCTGTATAGTCGCGAAATGACGCGCAACCGCGAAACTACTTTTGGTAAGCCCGTCCGCGCAGGTTCGATTGATGCGTTATAGATAAACTCCGCCGAATAGTATGCGTAACGGAGCGTATTGCCATGCGGTCCGTGAAACGTGGACTGCGGACGGACAAGACGGAAAGAAATCGGAAGCCACGGAGATGTGGACGCGGAGAAGATTATCGAAAGCCGGTTAGACAGGAACGGTAAGTAATGTATAAGACGAGTGCGCGCGAAAAGGATTCCGCCAGGGATTAGATACGGGAATGAGGTGGAAAAAATGTGCGGCCACTTATCGACGCATAACCCGTGCGCGACGGACACGCTCGAAGGGCGGACGCGAAGGAAGGAAAAGACCGTGTTTGGTATTCGGAAGAAACGACGAGGCAAGGTGGCCGTAACAGTTGCACAGCCACGAGAACATTGAAACGAGAAGAACGGAGAACCGGGTCCGCGGCGAGACGAGGCGGCGCCGTCAAGAAAGGGTCTAACGCGTGTGTGTGTGTGTGCGTGTGTATAAACGTGACGCGTTCGCTCGTTTCGCCTCGGATTTCGCAGCCCGCGTCGATGTACGAAAAATCCGTAACGAGCGTTACGCGTTGCGTCGTTACGCATGCGCACGTATGTGTGCCGCAGAACGCAGACTTCCGAGACGGATCGCGGCGGATCGCACGTACGGCGGTACGCCGGCAGCATGGTCGGCGGGCGCGGCGAATAAATGTTATCGCCGAAAACGGATCGCGCGCGCGTCACGGCCGCGGTGAAAGCGGGCCGACCGGGGACCGTCGGTAACGGCCCGTTCGGGGGCAACGGGTCGGCGCACCGGAAACCGGGTGGGTAGGCGAGGGCGTACGCCGCGAGGGCCGTTTCGTCGCGGCCGTCGTCTACCGCGGAACGGCGGGACACCGTCGGCGAGCGCGGCGATGTCGCCGGACGTCGGGCGCACAGGCGACGCCCGGACGGAATGTAAACGACGCGGCTTCGGCGCTGCGCCGCCTTCTGCGCAATATATTGTGCGCGCCTTGATGCCCGTAATCGGATCAGCGGTCCCGGGGTTCGCGCGCGGCTCGTCGTCGGATTATTTTTCGCAACGTCCGCCGTCGTATTAAATTATCCTTCGCGGATAAGACGGCGGCGGCGGCGGTGACGAAACGGCGACGTATTAATTTTCGCGATTTAGACTTTCGGTAGCGCCGCACGGCCGTCGGGGCGAAAAAACGGACGGCCCGAGCACCCCGAGAATTCGCCGTGGACGCGCGTTTGCGCTCGGAGCTCAGACTCCGCGGACCGGAGCGAAAAACGCGTACGTCCGCCGAGAGACGCGCTCGTCTCGTTTTTTCGGTTCGATTTTGCCACGTATTCGAACTCCGATGATTTTCGACATTGTCGGGTTTAATCCACGCGTCCAACGGCCACACCGATGTTTCCGAGTGCTTTCACGGCGTTCGGGGTGCCGCGGCGAGACCGACTTTGATATCCCATATGAGAACGCCGGTGTTTCAACCGTAGATCCGATGTGTTTTCCGGAAACGTTAACGTACCGATTTCAATCGAAATTCAGACGAAAAGATTCCGAGTGGATTCCGCATTATTTTTCGTTAAACCGTAATTATATTCAAAACTATCGTGGAGCGCCGTACGGCCTCCTCGTTTACTTTCTAAGAGCTCCGTAAAAAAAAAAAAAACCTATCAACTAATTTTACAAAAAGCGTAGAAACGAAACCCGTATCGGTCGCATATTTCGAACGAACGAAATGACGATAACAATAAATACGCATTACGCAGTTACGTACCTAATCGTGGATATTAACGCGTATTGTTACGACCGAAACCCGACTGTAAATTCAGGTGCACAACATTGTCCGCGTAACAAGTTTATACGTTCAAAATAACTCTCCGGGTAATGTCAAATGGCTTAAATAAAACGTGTCGTATACACGCAGTGTGAAATACGTGGATCGGATTTCGCTGAACGGTTCCCGAAATGTTGAACATAAAACGACGGTATTTAATTCGGACGAAAAGAGAAAACGAATTTATCATTTTTTTGGGCGAAAAGAGAAGGGTCGTTTCTGGGCGGTTTCGTCCGTAATAGGCGGCGTGTTACCCGACGCCCGCATTAGACCGAATCCGCGGCGCAATTAAAAAAAAAAAAACCGTGTCGAGTTGCACTCGACACGTTTTTTCTCCTCGACAATCTGATCTTTTTCGGGACCCACGTCTTTTTCTCCTCCTTCGTCTTCGACCCGACTACGGGCCCGCACGCATTCATTATAAACAGCCGTCGCCGTCGGCTCGTCAAGAAAATCGATCCGACCGTTCTGACGAACCCGTTGAGCCGGCTCCAGTACCTGGCCGTGGACTACGACATCGCGGACGGCAAACGCTACGTGTACGTGTCGGACGCGGCCCGCCGGGCGGTGATCGCGTACGACGTGGCCCGGTCGAAGGGCGCGCGGCCGGTGTTGCCCGAAGAGCTGGCGGCCCACCGCGCGAGACGCGGCGTCCGGTCCGCGGGCGGCGGCCCGTCGTCGCTAATCGTCACGCGCCCGTCCCGGACCAACGTGTTCGCGGTCCGGACCGAATACATGCGCGCGGGTTCGGCCGGCAACGTCGCCGACTTGGGCGCCAAACCGGACAAAATGGTAACGGCGTCGACGGCGGTATTAGGCGGCCGCGCGAGTGTAACGCCAGGTTTTCGGGTTTCGGGCGATTCTGGGCACGGACGGCGGCACCGCGCTGTTCTTCGGGTACGATTCCGCGCCCGCGGTGTACAGCCGGGACGTGACCAAACCGTTCGTCACGGGCGATTTCGCGCCGAACACGGTCGGCTGTGAGATCGTGAACAACGTCCGGGTGCTCGAGGGGTGTTTTCGAACGTATTTGATGTTTAAATGTGCAGTTATCGTTGCCAGGCGGATAATTATGTGCTATAAGGGAATTATGCGCTCTAAAAAAAAAAAAAATAATCTACTAAATATCCACGCGGTTATGCCGTGCGATTGTCAAGATGTGCGCACTAAAAAAAAATTGCTCGTCCGCTCGTAATTGAAAATATTGAACGAAGTGTTTGTAGTTTTTAATTCGTCGTCGGGTTACGAAGACGAGCGCTTTAGTGTACCCGGAAAAAATAAATAAATACAAAATTACGCCTTATAGATTTACAAAACGTTAACATTCGTCCTATTAGTACAATAATAATTTATAATTTATCGGCAATTGAAATGCTTAAAGATTCGACTCGAATTTGACCACTGACTGTTGGTGGGATTAGAGTACTGATAAAAACGAATGTCGGCACAGATCACTCGGGTCTAAACTATAATTCTAAAATCTGGCAACCAGAGTTTTTCCACTGCGGATATTAATGTATTATGTACTTAATTAAATTAAATTTGTATTTATTAATGGTTTGTATTCATTAGACGGCCATTAACTACGTATATCCACTCGACCCCTCTCGCCGCCATATATCACGCTCTACTACCCCGCCCCTCTTTTGGGTATAAAACGTATTCTGTTTATCATTCCGGTAACGATAATATAGATGGAATATTGGAAACCCCCGAAAAACGCATCTTTGATGTTTTTACCGTGCGTTATACACAAAATGTCATCTCCCTAGCTTCATTCGGGAGGTATTTAGGGGTATACAAAGCTAAATGTACACTCCTCCCGCAAACGAAACTGCGATTTCCAAGTTCGAGCTCATCCGTTTATTATAGCCACGGTCGTATCATCTACGGCAGCGGTTTCGAACCAGGAACCATACGCGAAAAGCTCGTAGATGATACGCGAAGACATATTTTTTTTTTTTTTTTTTTACATTAAATCAAAATTAAGGTTATCAAATTTACTATTGGAATACGCTATCTTGTATTACCACGAGACACCGGTAAATATAACACAAAACAAATATTATAATATTAAAAAAAAAATAATTATACTTTCAGTTTTTAACCAAAATTTACTATATTTAAAAAAACAAACAAATACATATAAGAATTGTTGTACTACAATATGTATCGTATTATTCGAAGTTGTACGCTACGGAATATGAGGATATGCAATGCGTATTTGATTATTTTACCGTAACATGACTTATAAACTGTTGACAAAGCAACGCTGTCGACCGAACTCCGATCAATAACAACAATCATCGTACGATAAATTACAAGTTAACTATTGATAACAAATGAACGTTTTAATAACAATAATCGAATCAGCGTCGTGACAATCGCCAACGCTTTTAATAATATAACGATAATCGGCGTACCGTAATCGGCGTTTTAATAAAATAACCAATAATAATCGTAATCGCGGTTTTAAGAAGGACAATAAAAATAAGCACGGCAATAATGAGGTCTTTAAAAATCATAATCGCCAATAATAATAATAATAATAATAATCAGCATATTTCAATGATCGTAATAATAACACAATACAATTGTTATTTGTAACATAATTATAATTATTATTTAAACTATCATCGTTTTCATTGTTACCTATTATACTTCTTAGTAAAATGCCGATTATGATTATGATTTGTAATGCGACCATTACTATTATTATTATTATTATTATCATTACCCTTATTAAAATTATGATTATGTTTAATGTCGGCTGTTTTATTAAAATACCGATTACAATATTCGGCGATGATTATTATTATGATTTACAGTTGTTATTAAGTACGCTGATTATTATTATTATTATTATTGTTGATTAACGTTATTAAAAGTATTAATGATTACTACGATGTTGTTTCGATTATTGTTATTAAAATGCTCGTTACAATTCTTATTAAAATTATGATTATGATTATTGTTGATTATCTTATTAAAATGCTAATTTTGATATTTGTTAACGATTGCTGTTATTGATGGTTTGTTGATTGTACGCCACTTATTATTGTTGTACACAAACATTATTAATATGCTCATTACTGCTCGTATGCCTTATTATTATTATTCATGAATATTCTTACTATTAGGATGATTATTATTATAATTATTGTAACCTGTTATTCTTGCTAATGCGACTACGGTTATCGGTGTTTGAATGCAGATTATAATGATTCGGTGGTAAATTTTACTATAGTAATCAAATTAAAAAAGACACGCATACCCCGTACGTGGGTGTGCAGTCACTGTTGTAGGCGGGAAGTTGGGAAGATGTGATCCATAGGGGAACTCGATGTATATCTGTAATCGACAGTAAACCATTGCCAGGGGTGAACGTGGGGGATGGGAAACTCGGAGTTCAAACACCTCCCCCCCCTCCCTCCACCGAAATATCAGACAAAAAAAAATTAAATTATCCGACCTATAAATTCGAATAAATAAATTTAAAAAAAAAATTATTAGTTATTTGTTAATAATAATAATAATAATATAATACAATAACGATTTGTAATTATTAGTTATCTAAAAGTTTTCCGAGTGCGATAAACTATCGTCGCCACCAATATATTACCGGAAATTCCCAATGGCCCATATAATTTAGAATACAGAAAATTTTAGAGATTTCATTGTTCAATATAAACCACACGTCGACGCTGCTAAAAACATAATATCTTGTTGTCCATCGTAATTATTAAACGCGATTAGAAAAATTCAAAATGAGTTCGATTTTAAAGTTTCTCGAACCGCAAAATAAAAACAACCACCACAGTTCCGGTCGATACGGATTCAGACGAATCGTTCGTGGACATTAACTAACACGGACACGGAAACCCGAAATTCCACAATCTGGCGCAAATCGCAATGTGAGTTATTGTTAACTATCCGTATAATTATTCATTCGGTTTCGAATTCTGTTATTATAATATACCCGCGCGGTATAATAACATTTCGCCAAACATGAAATAATAAATTTACACGCCGACGATATCAATATTAATAAATACAATGTTTTTTTTTTATTTTTTATTGACAAATTGTAATAATTAATATATATATATATATATATGTATACTATAAATACCTAAATTAAAGAGCAATACAGTTTGAATAGTATGGTATTTATGAACATTTTATACTTTTTCGTAAAAAAATTAATGTAACATTATACAAAAAATATATATATATATATATATTACATTAAACTCATTTTTTTCCCGTTGGCCACTAAGTACAATTTATAATGAACCTTTTATCATAACAAAACAAAAAAAAAAACAAAATTCAAAATTGTAAATGCATTATTTTCGGTTTTTCCCATTTACTATGAAAATCCCTAGGAAATTCGAAAAACGAAAAGAGAATATTCATCAATTTACTCGAAAATCAAACGAAACGTATATTCGCTATATGTTCAAAAGTAATAATTGGAAAACGGTGAAACATATTCATTAATCAATAAACATCAACAATTTCAATCATTACGCAATTTTTACACAGGCTTTTGATTTTAACACGAATTAAAATAATTAACGAGAACGAGCAATTAAGCATTTTGGTGCTTGATAAAATGTAAAATAATACATTTTATTACCTATACTAAAAATTGATCAAATTGCAATTTGATCAATTCAAATTTTGCCCCTTTAAAATTGCTTGGCAGCCGCTCATCTTACCAACGTCCAGTTACGGGCACCGCCTTCAACTAACAATTATTCATATTTAATATTCATAAATTAGATTGGCATCGTAATATGAGTAAAGTTGTTTATTGTCACACACTATATACTCGTAAATTATAAATACAAACGCATAAATTGCATATAATCTATAAAATACACAAACGCAAAGGACAAAAACCGTAGAAAATTCAAATTTACACACCCAGAAAATGTGAATCTATTGCTAGATTTACATTCGCGTGTACGGCCGTTATTTTATATTTTGGTTTGTTTTAACTTTTTTTTTTTCATCGCCGAGGTAAACGACAAATCGACAAAAATAATTCGATTTTCTTACCAAAAATACCAACAACCCAGTGTCGGCCGTCCTTTAGGAGTTGCATTACGGGCAAAATATTATTCTATAGGTATGTCATTTCTGCAGGTCTAGAATTGCGTCCGTGCAAAGTTTCAGCTTAATCCGTTCAACAGTTTTGCCGTGAGGGATAACAAACATCCAAAACAAACTTTCACGTTTACAACGTTAAGTATGGGATATTCACATTTTATATTATTTATGTATTTGTATTTGTAATTTACGGCGTTAAACTAATTGATTTATATTAAAATTAATGCAATTTCTCCGGGCGCGGGCAACGCCGGGTAGGAAAGCCGGTAATGTATACAAATACCATACGAACGCAATTAGCAAAAACTGTGCGAAATACAAATTTATACGCTCGGTAAATATCGGTCACGAAATTCGTTTCGTAATGAACACTACAGACGGTTTTTCTTTTTCGATTAACTTACGGCAAAACGTTTAAAACGCTATTGACAATGACCGTGTGTCACGTCCCGTCGCAATACGTTCCGGGAGAGCGTGAAAAAACTGAAAAAAAGTTCCGTGCTGTGTGTCTACAGAGTATGCGTTTTAAAATTAGCGTATCGACGTATAAAATACTAAACTCGAGTAAAACTCGTCGTTCCGGACTCGCATTATTCCGCCAGCGGCGGCCAGTGGCGTTTTGTCGCGGGCCTCTCGCCGTTCGTTATCCGTGTAACGAACGGACAGTCTTTTTTTTGTTTATTGGAACGAGAGAAAGGCCATCCGCGTACCATCCACGGTACCATTAGCCACGTGTACACGTCCGGTGTTAATTTTCGCATGGAAATTTAAAATTTCTACGGGGTCGCGTTCGTCGGGCGTTGAGGCCCGGGCGGCGGACGTTTGCCGGTTGAGAACCGCGCGGGTCGAGAAAGAACGTCCCGTCACCGCCGCACTGGCCGGACAGACACACCCGTCGTCGTCTGTTCGCCAATTCTTCGGATTTCGATGTTCGTTTTTTTCGCGAACAGACCGTTTTTTTTTTTTTTCGGTCGTGCGCGCCGGACGGCCCCCTGCCGACGGACGAGATCGATTTTTCCACGTTCGCGGACGCCGGTTTGACGGTATCCCGAGGCGTGATAATAATCGCGGGAGTAAAACTCGCGTTTGTTACGGCGCGCCGAATATCGTTGGCCATTCGAACGAACGTCCACGGCGACGCGTTTAGGCAACCGCCGGTGCGTTCCGCGCGTGCACGCGGGACACGCGGTCGGCGACGGTAATCGCGTCGTTTTTAACCGAACGGTTACGCGTCGGGGTGCGGTGTGTGGGAGGCGGTTGCGGCGGAAAAGCGCTGTGATCGTTGACTTCATTGGGAGCACGCCCCACGCAATATTATAACGCCAGTGCGGCCGAGATTTTTGATTTTTTTTTTTTTTCCTACGACCATTCGGAAACGGGCAGCGGCGGCACGCGGGTAAAATAATTGTCGATGCACATTTAAAAAACAAAAAAAAAAAAAAACGTATACAATGAATGCAGTCAATTCAGTGAACAGGGACTGAAACAGATATTTTATCGAAACGTGAATAATCTATTCGTGTTTGTTTTACATCGGAGGTTCTTGGATAGAAATCTACAATATATTAGGGAATTATTATTTTTTTTTTTTTTTTTTTGTTATGTTGTATTGAACGATATTGTTTAGGAATTGAATGTGAATCGGGTCGGTCAATATTTTCTATAGAGTATTTTTGTAGATAACGTCGTCTGCCGGATAAATTTGATATTATTCAAAAGAAACAATCAGTTCCCAATGCGTGATGTCCTCCGTTAGTGCAATATTGGTTTGTGCGCCAACATACCAATAGTCCAGTGGTAATCGTGCCAGTAGTGGGAATGAAACGGTCGAATGGGGGGCATGCACAACCGATGCAAAAAACCGTTTCCCCAGCCCGTCCGCTTGTTATAGGAGTTATATATTATCCTGTACGATGCTATACCGTAGCTAAAAATTGGTTTCGCGCTCCGTAGATTCGGAATATATAAACATTTTTTCCTTTTGTAATTTGTACGCATTATAGGTTATTGTTTTTCTAAAATTTTAAGAAATTTTACGCGTCGTTTATCAAATATTATAATTTATCTAAAGAAAAATGTATACGAGATAATAATATTGATTGCACAGTTAACTAGACGAAATTAAATGATGCATAACAGATAAATGAGCGGTAATTGTTTATCTAGATAGAAAAAAAATTGTTCATTACCTGTCATAAATAATCAATAATAATGAAGTGTATCAGATTCGGTTCTCGTTTAGATTCCGAAAAAGGTTGTGTGACTGGTGCTACTTCATAAATAATTATTTATTTATTTATTGAATCATATAATTTAAATACTTACATATTATTTTATTTCTAATAAATATACTACGATTCAAAAATGATTTACGATTTATTTAGATGGATTCGATTTTTCATCGCAGAAAACGACTCAAAAACGTGTTAACCGTCAATATAAACATGATAAAAGATACGTTTATCTAGATAGAACACAACACTGGGTTCAAAGAGAAAAATCGGCAATTCAATGTTATCAAGTTTTTTTGAATGCCGCGTGCGAAGTTCGCGATTAAAAATATCGAACCCGGAAGATTTGCCAGTGTTTTTCATTCGCAAGAACACCGGAAAATTAAGGTAGTTAATGATATAATATTTATAATTATTGATGTACGCGCATAGAGAACAAGGAAATTGCAATTTTATATGAAAATTACAATAACGTACATTTCTCGTTCTCTCACTATAGTTAACAATCCGTAGATTGGTTTGCGCCTCTCCTTCGTTATTCTTTATCGTCCGCTTCCCATTTCATTTGTGCGCACACGATACGTGTCCCAGGTTCGTTATTATTTGTCGGGTGTATTCAAGATGTGGCGTTCCGTTTTAGTTCTTTCCTTCTGCGCTCCTTTTAATGATTAATTTTAACAATCCCCCGTAGACGTGCCTTATATCCACTATAATTTTGTCTTTTTACCAAATATTGTTCCATGGCAAAAATGTACGCGTAAAGTTTACCGTTTTTTTTCTTTTAATCTCGAAGTCTGATTCATACGATGACCGGGATAGCCGCCGTTGCGATAGCGCACGGTAAATAACTAATAGAAAATAATTATTATATAAAAGTGCCGTGAAGTTCGATAAAATTTGTGAGTTTTAATAGAAACATTCGTGAAAGTACCAATACGATAGTAACGCTGAACGATTAATTACTCGCGTCCGTCATGCGATATAGTTACTATCACTCTCAAACTAGTATAACTACCAACTATCGTAAACACATGATGCGGTAATAGCTTTTGTGATAGTTACTATCACCCTGTTCACACGACGATAGTTCATGACAATCGCTATCACGGTAGAGAATTTTGCGACTACCCGAGTATAAACTATCGCTGTATGAACTGTGCCCTACTATCGTGAAATTGTGAGAGTGACAGTCGGGGCCGGATCTTAACATTTTAACACTTGGGCAAAATGAAAATTTACGTTCATTTCAGGGAAATGACCAGTCAGTATTTTTTTTTTTTACGAAAAATCAAGCACACATACACAATAGTGTCGCCAACCGTTTATAAAACCACTCGCAATATACAGGACGAATAAATTATTTACGATGAATAAAATAATCGTTTTTAACTTATAAATCAAACATTTTAAATTTTGTGCTAAACAAGTAATAGTTTTAAAAGCACTTCTTAATGGTGTGTTTGAAACTAAAATCAATATTTCTAAGTATCAAGTTTAGAAAAATTATTGTAGAAATGCCCAAGGCTCAGAATCACGTTGCCCAGTACCTACGGAGTAATACGGACTTTGCGTCCAATTGTTTTGGCTTAGAAATTATGCGACTCAAATCGATTCACAGTAACTCAAACAACTGTGCTACAGGAGTATTTTTTTCGTAAATAATTCAAATAATTTATCATTTCATTTTAAAATTAGTCGATTTTGTCTATTGTTTAAAACGATGTTGTCATAGAAATGGTGGCTTTGCTTAGATATAAACAGTGTAATCAGTTATTAACAAAAAAGTTAATAGCATGGTCACACCACACCACACAGACAAGTTAGTTTATTCTATAAAATTATGGTATTATACCGTTAGTCGGGCAGTCCGGCCGATTGATAATAATATTTTGTATCCTAACTCAATTTAAATAATATTATGTACGAATATAATATATTATCTACGCTCTTAGGCCACTTCTTTCTGTTATCACGCAAAAAACATTTTAAAATGGTTTTTAATAACCGATGTGATTTTGAAGTTATTTTAAAGTTGACCAAATAGGAATTGCTTCGTAAAACTTTTTTGGGTAAAGCTGTTTACTTTACTTAATTACACACCTTACTAATGTAAAAAAAAGAAATGTGTAAATTGCATATTTTGGAATTTAATATCCCCTCCCGCTCACGACGAAATTCTAAATACATCAATACCAACGAGTATCGTGACAAAATAATAATAATATTATAAATTTCTTATTTTTGTTATTTCGTTATGCATTTCCAGGCGTACGGTGTATACTAAATAACTAGTACGAAAGTATTTTTAGTGGTTTACAAAAACGTGTAACCGCCAGTTGACGATTCGTTGTATTGATTCTGCAGTAAAAAAAATAATAATTATTATAATAATAAAAAATACAACAACATAATAACGTTATTCTAAACGAAAAAAAAAAAGTTAAATCAAATCCCGTCTAGGACTTTAAATATTCACAAATCACATTTTTGTTTGTATAGTACATACAGTGTTGCGGGACATTATTTACAACCGGCGAGTGGTTTTAGTTTTTTTTTTTTATTATTCCGTTTTTTCTATTACAAAAATAAAAAACAACTTAAATTAATCTTCATTAAAAAATAATTTTATTCGTAAATGAAATATATATACCTACACCTATGTGTATACAGTAATCATCATAAACTAATAAAATACGTCCATAAAAAATAAATAAATAATGTAAATTCCGTCGTAAAGCAATTAAATCGTAAATTAAAAAAGTCAATTTATGTATTTGTATAGGCGAGCCTTTGTAAAGTGGCCACGCGAGTATATATTATTTCCATACCAATACCTACGGTATACATTTTGGAACTCTTAGTGTAACGAAGAATGTATTGGTTTTACAAATATATTTATTTTTTTTTATTTTTTTTTTTTACATTCTGTGTACAAAAATTTGTCCAGAAATCGTGCTCCGAAGTATCAATTAAAACACCTTTTCTGAAAGGGAATTTTCCCGGCGTGGTACTTTAGGGAGGCCATTTTTTTGTTTTTCCCAGTAGTTTTCCCAATAGATTGAAAAAACGGGAAAATAGATACAATATTAAACAAATATTATTAAGGAAAATATACAATGCATATGCAATTATTTTACCATAATGTGACGTATATATTGTTGACAAAACAACACTATTAACCGAACTACGCTCAGAATCGTTTTTCGTTACCAATGGTTAATCTCTGTGTACAGATCTACATTAAATTTCCCCTCTACTACTTTCTCGACTTCTCACCTAAGAACACCTAGTGGCCCATCTACGTGCGGAGTAAATCCGTCTTTTTTATAACATAATATAACGGTGTTTGAAATACAAAATCGATCACACCGTATTATATTAGAAGAAATACGAGGACTATTGCAAATGAGTTTTTTCTTTTCGGAAACGTACATACAATGTTGATTTCTTTTTGCTGTGGTTCTTTTTTCTTGTCCTTTTCTCGAAATTTACGTTTCAGAATTTTAAAAGTAGTTTTGTTGGGATTTTTTTTTTTTCGAGAATCTGAGAAATCGAATAAACCGGTAAAAAATTGTTTAACCCAGTAAGAATCAAGTAGCCGCGGATGTATACATTTCATAATGAGATTGTCGTTATATTATTTTTACGCGACACACGCAATAAATTTTAAAACGTGCGGCGACTGTGAGCAATAGTCAGTAAAATTTTAGCGATGGAATTGTTGTTTGTAATATATTAATCTTGTTAAAAAAAAAAACTTACAGTCGTATATTCGTATTATTATTACGATGGACGATTATATTCCACGAAGACGTTTGAAACAATACGAACAAACGAATGTAAACAAATTTGTTTGTGCATAGTTTCGTAAAGGAAATACTGAAAAGGCGGTATTCCAACGACGTCGTGTCGTGTGCCTCGGCTGTTGTAATCTATTCAGTAATATTCAGTACTTATACCGTGACATATTGAAAAGTGTCCAGAGATGGGCTGTTTTTAAATATTCTCGCATTTGGGTTACAACGGTCAGTTGATTTGTTGGTGTTAACGGCGTCTGTGGACACGACACGCGACGTCACACTGGAATGCCATTTGAGCGAAAAGCATTTGATGCGTTCAATCAATAGTTCAATTGAACGTTCTGAATTATTATGTACGATTAATTTTAAGGTACCTGCAATTGAATTTGGTTTTTTCCGTCTTTGGCACGTACTAAATTAGTATCAAATACACCAATCAGTCGTTTAACGAGTACCGCTAATATAATGTAAAATATTTATCCGTTTGTTAACGGTTTCTACGAGTTTAACACTTAGCTGTGAATAACAAGGTAAACAATTTTATTGTAATTGGACCTGGTGTCCGTATAAATTATATAAACTATCCGTTTTCGTCCGTGTCATAACGGTAACTGCAGATAATTCGATTTTCGTTCGGGATTAGAAATACGTACTTTTAATTATAACCATGTACAAATATCGACACCCGTTTTTAACCCCTTTACGTGTCGAATTTTCTAAAATCCCCTGTTAGCGGTTCGCCTATATAGATAAAAATCACCGGAATGACAGCCGAATAACAACGAGAAAACCTCGAAGAAAACAGAATCGAAAGTAATGAAACTGTTATTGTTGAAAACTTTCCCGTTTTTCTTACGCTGTTCCCCGGTTTCGCACAATTATTGTGATAACTTCCGGGAAAATCGTAAAATGTCTTTAATACGCACCAATACTAGACCATATATTATTTTATCAAAAATAATACACTTGAATTTCGGTGCAAGATTTCTGATAGAAAAAAAATAATCGAAACCTTCAAAATACCTAACGAAACAGTATTATGTGATAACTATTAATTGTTAACAAAATCGGTTTAACATCAAAAGTAGGTGTTTGGCCGTGCGATTTCCGGTCATGTGTTTTTATTGTTATTTTTAGAATTTCAATGAATAAATCAATACTGATAATTTTTATATTTCCCCCTGTCGTCCATCGATATACGAATTAAAGTAAAAATCGGTTTTTATAGTAATCAACAGAAAGATTTTAGTCATTGTTAATTTTTTTGTTTTTTGATAATAACTACCTATCTAAATCCTGTAGTTAACGATCACTATACTTGTACACAGTTAATTTAATAATGATGTACACAAATCGAATAGAATTTGTTCTGCAGACAGATAATATGTCCTGCATAGACGGCATTAAAATGTTCAAACAAAAACTTACGAGTACCGTTGGCGGTAATTACGTAGTCAGTGCTAAAGATGTCGGCGACTAAGGCAAAACGATAAAATTAGCTTGCATCGATTTTGATAAATCCGTAGAAAAAAAATCAAAGATTGAGATACCAGAATAAACTTAAAGAAACAAAATTGAAATTTCCGAGCGTGTCTTCAATAATTGTTTGTCCAATGTTTGGTTTAGTTTGTCCTTTTCCTCCGGAATATACCGATTATCGCTATCGCGGGCGTATAACGCGACACAGAACTTTATTAAATGCATTACGTCTTCGTGAGATCACCGTTAACTTTATAATCTAATGCCGAACATATATTCGCTTTCACTTCGTCTGATTTCGCCTGTAATTCGATGCATTTTGTTTTTAAAATTGTTTGTAAAAAAAAATGTCGAAAAGTGTTAATACTTTCCAAAATAATGAGTGTCTTATGATAAATTGATCATCTTGTATATATTATATATATATCATAAAATATTATTTAATATAAAAAAAGTATTTCTAGTCAAATTTTAAAAATTACAAATTCATTTCACCCTGCCCACGGGCCCTTAAAACTCTGTACTCCAGGTTCAATAACCCCTCTCCTCTTTGTGGAGACCCCGAATTTACGTCCATCGAACACGATTGACAAAAAAGTTAAGTTAAACGTATAAATAATGCAGTTCCCTACAATGGTAATTATTATAAAAAAAAAAAAAATACACAAAAGTAAACGGGTAATTTATTATGAACTTGTACAGTGAAAAGTCGAAAGTTTGATCGATCTGGTAAAATAACTCAGTATGGAAAATATAAGGCCATGAGAAAATTAACGAAATAACGTATACGTTGAAGCTCCGTTTTGGTTGGTAGGTTGAATACCGGAGCTCAACCAACTCCGTTGCAAATTACGAACAATTACGTCCTTGTAATTTTTTTTATTTTTATTATTATTATTATTGTCTAAATTGTTGAATAAGTTTTTTTACTTATTTAATATCTTTTCTTGCTTTTTGATTTATTTCTTTGTCTGTTTAATTTTTTTATTATGTTTATTAACTTGTTAAATTTAAATTGAATTGTTTTTCGCTAATGTCGATAATGAACTTAACTATTGTATTCTTTGTATTTACACTTGTCACGTAAAAATATTATAATTTCTGATTATATTTATAATAAATTTATTTCAGTTTTAATATTATATAACCATATTTATTATCCAAAAGGAAATTTTTTTTATTTTAAAAATATTAGCAATATTGTTGATTAAACTTGTTTTTGTTTTCGAAATATTATTCGAGATTGTATTGTACACATAACGTGCCACACAGGGAACCCGTGTGCAAAACTCCAAGCTTCCAGTCACACCGTTCGGGCTGCACGCTGACATACCGCAGAAGAAAATTTAAATTTTTCTTATAAAAAAAAAAAAAAAAACAAATAAATTTCCAAACGGCCGTATAGTACTTACACTAATTAAACATTGCAATGTTTTAGCCGAACATTTAAACGAGAATTTATCGATCTTATAAATTATAATATTATTTATACTGTATACATTTACGGTGTACATAAGTGTATTAAGAATATTTAAAAAAAAAAAAAAAAATAAAAATGTACTTACAGAAATTGTTTAAAATCTTCCGCGGGAAATGTTATTTTATCGCGTCCGAGAAGATTTCGCCGCGCGTTAGATAACATAAATTGTTATCTTTAAGTTTTAAAAGTTTTCCTTTAATAACGTAAACCGAATGTCTTTCTCGACTCTATTAAATAAAATGTAATCATTACGAGATTAAAAGGAGCGAAATAATGGTCTCGTTATTCCTTCGCCGACGATACATCACAAATGTTTGTATACAGAACATAACCCTATGGAATAGCGTATAAAACTTCTTTTTTTTTTTTTCTTTTCCGAACAGATTTACATGTTATATTAATTTATTACGAGTGTACTTACAATTATACGCGATAATATAAACAATAACATGTTAAATTTAACGTGCAGTTTCAATAATCGTTGAAATTTGGTTTCCGTATATCTAATAATCGCGCGTAAATAAACACCGGGCGAACGTTTCCTAAATATTTATCCGGGTCGATGTATACCAAATATGTATAATAAAAACTATTATTCGTGCGTTTGTGCAGTTTAAACGGAACATAGGAAAATTACCTGTGTAAACAAATACAAAACAGTTATGTGTATCAAATCAATATAATTATTGCGATATTATTCTAAACCTAATACAGTCGACATTTTGTCAATATAGTTATTGCTGCACTAGGTTTGGAAATTATTGGGGGAAAAAAAAAAAAAAAACCACGTGCCCGTCATTATTTATCCTGTTTATCGTCCAAGAGGCCGCGGAATTATTACCGCTGAATTATTGCGTTGATTCGAAATCTAACCTAATAACCTACAGCCAGATTATATAACCTGACCGACAATAGGATACATAGCGGAAATTCTTAAGGACGCGTCGATAAAAAAAATAATCCGGAAGTTCGACAGAGAGAAAAGTATATTATATAAAGCTGCAGTCAAGGAACCGGAAGAAGAAAAATAAACAAAAGCGTAAAAAAAAAAAAAAAAAAAAAAGAAAAAAAAAAAAAAAAAAAAAAAATGATATTTACCGTAAAACGGAATGTACACAGATAATCTGATAAATAATAATCATTTTTTCTAACAGCGTAGCAGCAATTATATAAGACCGATTTTTTTTTTTTTTTTTTGTTCGTCAGTCAAGTCGATGTAGTGAAGCGATAAGAGTTATGAAAACGTAACAGCGTGGAGTGTACACGAGATTGGCCGCGCCGCTTTTTGCCAATTTAATTTAAGGTTGTTTTTCGTACATTTTTGTAAATTGACAAATCGATTTTCGGAAATTGAGTACCGCGAGTCGACAAAATTCATCTAACCGATTCCACACCAGCGTGCTGCATTCGAATTCGGTATTGAAAACTGTTGTACGCAATGTTATCGCTTGATTACATCGATCGACAGAGACGAAAAATCGGTCGAATAATTGATCTACGAACCGCATGCGTGGCGAATGTGCTGACACTACAAACAAAAAAACACAGGAGAATCCCCGTTCTATTTCGAATCGCCTCGATTGTTTCGTTTGCTTTTGTATTTTTATACTGTCATTTATCTTGCGCATTAGCAATTAGCAATTTATCTTGTGCGCGCGAACCCCGAGGCCGGGAGAATATTACTGTGTGCATGTGCGACGGAATCGGATAACGAGATCGTCTCGTCTGACGAGTAGAGACTTTAAAAATCAATTTGGCAAAACGGCGTACGGGGGTGGGGGTAATCGATGGCACTGGCAACGGCGAGCTTCGGCGAAAAGTTCGAAGCGTCGTCGGCTCGTCCGCGGTGTGACAAGGAAAACAAACGTCGCGCTTGTCGCACTAAAGGTGTACGTAAATATAGTGAGTGTCGTGGTGGGCTATTAGTTTTAAAGATGTGCGCGTAAGGGGCGAAACGCACGCGTTTACGCGGCGCGCCGTTCCCCGACACCCGTGATTGAGTTATCCGCCACGGAATACGGCCGTACAGCTCGACGACGGATCCCGAATGACACCACAGCCACAGTCGATCGGTGCACGGCGGACCGTATAGGGCGAATGGGAATTTTTAACGAGCAAAGTAATTTGAATTCTGAACGCTCGCGGACAATACCGAGCGTTTTAAGAGGGCTTTACATATTACAGCGTAATTATCGCGACCTTCGGTACCGTGACAATAATAGTGTGTGGTTATTAATCAACTGCCGTAAATATACTTTTTTTAATATCAGAGTATTAAAAATCCATTATTATTATTATTATTTTTTTTTTTTTCAAAAAAACAGTTATTACGGTAAATACAGTCGTTTTTAATTATATATATATATATACATTCGAATGCGACCAGAAAATATTACGCTTTTAATTAAACGTTTGTCACGATCCATCATGGCGATAACAATATTTAAATACCCACTGTCCTGCTCACAAAAAATTAAAATATATATTATTATAAATCGTTGTTAATTCTTTATTTGCAGAAATAATATTCCAATTTCAATTTTTGTTATTTTTCGAATTATTTACACGGAAATTAATATTAATACCGAAATGGGCGAAAATTTAACAAATTCGATTATTTCAATAATATTTACGTGAATACAATATTCGACGGCGAATGTATATATACACTATACAGGGTGTATACCTTGACCATTTTGACATGAAATTCCACTGGAGTTTGTCAACCTAACCGTCCGCGGTATTCTTAGCAGATTTTATATACAAGTCTGTTCGACGGCACATATGGGGGGGTGGGAGGTGCTTTATTCTCCCAAAAAAAAACATGGTCGATTCCTCAAAACGAGTTTTTACCGAGTAAACACTAATGGTATACATAATCGATATTATGGGGCCTTAAGCCACCCATATTTGGGCTATTTGCGCCTGAAAATGGCCCGAAAGACGGCTAATAATGTGATGCGATATAAAATTTCATTATTACTTATTGAATTTTATTTTGTTTTAATCTCATTGTGAACTAAATATTTGTACAAAATGCACTTTATTATGCGTGCTTCACGGCGAAAACAGTACCTTCCTTACAAAATTAAAAAATGTTTTCTAGATTCTCAAACGTTATTCAGAACGATTTTAAAAACTGACAAAAATGTGGATATATACTTTGGTTTTGAGATTTACGTTGGCCACATAGAATGGGAAAAAACACTAATAATACGTATGTACGAATTATAGTTAATTTATTAGGTGCCTTACTAGTTTATCGAACTCCGCTCGTTATCATTTTTTAATTGAGATGATCTGCCGCCGCTTTCGGTACAATGAAATTGAATATACTCATTTAATTGTTTTATATTCTATACTCTCATGAATTCTTATGTAAAACAGCGGCCTATTCGTGGTGCGAAGTATGTCCGTATTTTTTGTATTTATTTTACTATGTATAATTTGTTTTGCTATTTTTGAATATGAATAATATTTTATGATAATTAATTACGAAAGTTCATTTTCTAATTTTTACTATGCGATTTATTTTACCACAAGGAACACGAATAAAAAATTTACATAAGTTCCCATTGATAACCGATTTGAATACTTGTAAATATATTGTATTAAACCTATTATAAAAAAACAATGTAAGTAAATGAGTATAAATAACGTTTATTGCAAACTTGTTATAAAAAACGCTTAAACGAAAAACGAACGAAAACAAATTTATTTTCGTATATACTTAAGTTTCTAAAATATTTTTTAATCCGACAACAATATTTCAACGATTTTTAAATACCCGTTCCTAAAGTAAGCTTCCCACGTATTTTAATAATCCAAAACGTGACATCGGAAAAAAAACAACTGATGCTACTGACGGGTTTGCTAATGTTGTAGGCGGAAAATTGGAAGGTGCGATGGATGAAGGGTAATCTAATTTATACCTATACGCAACAATAAACCATCCCCAACGGAAACTGATTCTGAATAGAATACTGACTATTACCAGCAGTATTTTTTCTATTGTTGCCAAAGTAGCTCAAATATCAATAAAAATTATACAGTCAAATCGTTGACAATTTCCCCCCTCCCCGAACGGGACTCGCGGCGTTCCGGAGCCGACGCGGCGCACAGTTTGGAAACCACTACCGGTCTAAACACCTGCGCCACAGGGATCTACCCCGGAGGCGAATTCAGCCCGTAACCAACGATCGGCTCGTCATCGTTGTCGAGGGAAAGTTTTCATTTTTGCCCGACAGGCACGTGGACAGGTGTACTTTGTGACACTTACGGGTACGTAGTTAAACGTAATAAGGGCTTTCGGCGGCGGGGCGGTTATTGGTTTCCAGGATTTCCATAAACGCAACAACGCGCGTATACATTTATCCCGTGCCGGATGATGGTCGGTATTTTCTCTCTCCCCGCCCGGACGAGCGAGCCGAACGCGCGCGCCGCAGGACGGTAATGAACGGGGAAACGGTTTTTTTTTTTTTTTACGACCCCGTGCGCCGCCGTCGTAAAGATAAGCGTTCGTAATATCGCGAGAACTCGATACGCGCGACGTGTGCGTGTGTGTAAAAATGCGAAATTCGCGACCGCCCGCGCGCTCTCGCGTAATGTAATTATTTTTAATTAACAAACGCGCGCGCGTGTCTCGGGGTTCGGACTCGGAGAGGACAGGAAAAAAAAAAATTTACAAAAGAAAGGATAACCGGGAAACGCCGCCCCGCGGAACAGTGGCGTACGCGCGTAATGTACTTAAAACTTTGCAGCGCGAGCGCCGCCGACCCCGTAATAATAATGTAATTCCAATAACGTTGCAGCGGCGGCGGCGGCGGCGGCAAGCGGCTGCAAGTATAGATATGTTAATACTTTGATGTAGCGCAGGTACCTATGCGTTTATATTATACTTACGGAGATATTCGCGGGAACTTTAATTATATATATATATACGTACACACACACACACACACACACACACACACACACACACACACACACACGCGCACACGTCATATCGCGTAAAGACGTTAAATTCGTATTCGTTTCGCGTATATATGTACAATAATAATAATAATAATAATAATAATATAATAATAAAGGTATAATAACATATAGCCGAAGCAAAAACATCCTTTGATTTAGCTGTTAATTAACGCAAAAACTCGCAACAGCCGGTCGTACTCGATAGCATTTTATAGTACGCAGAGTCGTTATAATGTCATTATGTTGCGTATGCGTACGTAGCCGGTATTAGTGTGCATTATTCACCTACGTGATCCCCGTTACCCCCGTAAATCCGCACAGTGTGTGTACGCGTTTTGTATAAAAACGACGGCATTAATCAGTTTTATAATAATATTATGTTATTATTGCCGTGCGCTATAAACAGCCGCGCATTATTCCCACTTATAATAAAAATAAAAAAAAAAAAACCACGTATTTTGTTAAAATATTTGTAATTTTACGTATTCGATTTTTATATAAGTGAGCGCCTCCTATACTACGTTATGTGTGTATGCTATATACGTATTATTATGCGTTGAGCTCGTTTGAAAATTGAATACGAACCGACAGAGCGCACAGGTATGCATAATATTATATAAATTATATCAAAATGAAAAACTACATTTTTTTTATATATATACACACGCGCGCGCGTACGGAAAAGACGCACTTAACGTTCGAAAAAAAAAAAAACAAGACGTACGGCGTTTATAACAAGTGGGCGGCGTATATTATATAAGTGCCATAAATATTAATATTATCGTACGCCCGTCATATGACGCGTTATGGTGGTCATTGAAATGTTTGAAATTGCCAACGCCGAATCCAAATTCCGCGCATCTTTGTGGCGAAAACTTTTTTTTGCATACGAATGTTAACGAGACCAGACGGTGTTAACGCCCGGGTATTACTTCGTTATTGCATTTAACAATCGTTGAGTACGCTGCAAATTGTGCAGTGATTAATAGATATTGACTGACGGTAGCGTGGACGGCGGTAGGGGGTAGCGTAGACATCTTGGGGGTTCACGGGTCTAAAGCCATTTTAACCTTAACTATAGCTAAAACAAAAAAAAATGCAAATGGGAGGGAATACAACGCCCAAAACCCCCCTGGCTACGCCACTGTAGACTTAAACGTAAATGATAGTCAATGATTAAAGATCAACTGACAGTAGTTTATTATGCGTCATAATTAACAATGATATTATTCCAAAGAATAATTAATATGTATATGGGAACACGGGGCAAAGCAAAACTGATTTTGTTTATCACGCACTGATCCACAGGTTAAAATTATCAGTTTTACGTCAGTTTCATTAATTACCGTAAAACATGTTGTTACAACTGTTTACGTCAATCACAACGTTTTGGTTTGAATTGTTGTTCGATGACGAAGATTTTGAAGATGATTTTGATTGGGTACAAACATTTTGGTAATTCGATTTAATTATGATGATAAAATGATACTGCATTCCCCACACGCGTCTAATATGAATCTAAAACTTGTAAAGATTGTTTTTCACTCACTTTACTCTTTTTTTTTCTTTTTTTCTTTTTTTTATATCCACAATATATATATAGTGTTAGTAGTCAACAATTTCGTGGGAAAATATACCTTAGGACAAAAACCAATAGAGTAATTAATATTAAATTTGTTTTCCATAATTGCTATTTTAATATCTGTGAATCGATATTGCCTCGGTATTGGAGCAAAACCGATAAAATATTAAAAATACATGTAGTCAGTAGATTGTTCAAAAAAAAAAAAAAATGAATATGTACGATATTCTTTGTATTATAATTAAGTATTGAAGACAATAAGTTTAATAATACAACTCTGCAAAAACATTAAATATATTTGAAAACCTGAATAATTATAAAGGTTTAAATTTTTTTCTGTAGGTTTTGTACCGTGTTTCTTTATGGCATAATAAAGAATAATTATAGATAAATAATAAGAGATCAGGACTTACCTGCCATACGCTTCGATTCAGTGGCTAAATCGAATAATATTGATGTGTTCACTTTGGCAGTTACCGACTGAATGGATGCAAAAGTATCGATCCATTTACGATTTTTCACACTTTTTCGTGCATTTTCTCTTAACGTCTCTTGTCTTTTATCTATATACTTATAGGACCACTGCCATCTTCACCCCTGCGTCCATTGTATGATTATTTCTATCACTTTGCCTCATCCTCCCCCTTAAGCCTACTATTACGTACCACGACGTTTCGCTGGAATAATAGATAACTAATAAGTTAATTTAATAAAAAAAAAAAAGCGTTATAGATGAATCACGGCTATTATATTAATTATGTTATAATATATAAACGAGTACGTCAATAAGGTTACAATAAAAAAAATAATTCTAATTTAAGGTCTTAATTATAAGTAGATATACAATTAAAGTATAATTTAAGGGATCAATTTTTTGTTCTTTGGGGTGGTTTTTGGTGTCTTGAAAGAAGTAACGAAGGTCGTTGGAAAGGAGGTCTATAAATTATAAATCGAGTCGAAAAGTGGAAAAGAATAAAAGAATTATGTATACGGGAGAATGTGTGGCTAGTAAAATATTAAATTTGGTTAGAGGATTGAAGGGAAACATCACAGGAGTGACACACAGAAGTTTAAAATGGAAAAAAGGCGAGCGGTGAGTACTTTTGTTAGCTGAATGTGCTCAACAATTCCTCAGTGCATCGTAGTAAGACGAAACTATACTCTTTCCGCAGCGTGTAACAAAGGTGACGAAAGAGGAAAAGACAAAAAAAGAAAAAGGTAAGCCTGTAAAAAAAAAATTATTTTAAAACTGGCCGCGTGCGATTTAGCCCAGATCCATTTATTATTATTATACGATTTGTCTGTGGACATTTTTTTTTTCTTTTAAAACTTATTGAGCTTATTGATTTTGACCGAATGGCGATTTTCGCCGTTCGGCACGGCGTTCAGCGCCCAGACCTGCAAATAATTGGCGTTGTCCGTGAAAATTTTCGTGACCTCAGGTAACAGGTCGCACGATTGTAGCAGCACTCGGTGATTCTCGGCCACATCGCTTCCCACGCCCGGACTCGACCTACGCGCGACAAAGTCGGTATATATAAATATATATATATATATTATACAATTATATTAAAATATTATTAATATCGAAGATATAAATTTAATAAAACTCGTTTGATAATATTATTTCGGCGCGTATTCGGGAAATGAGGGACGGGGACCGGGGTCGATAATTATCCCCTGGAGAAAAACGCGCGCGCATATATGGCTGCGGCCCGAACCTCCGTGTCAAACTCGTACACCGTTTTTTATCAAAGTCGCTTTTAATAAGTAATTGTCATCTCGGATTTACCCGAGAAAAAACCTCTTTCAAATTAATATTTATGTCTTTTTAGTTTTTTACCTAATGTTTTTTAAAATATTCATTGAATAAATTAATTTCTCGAGTATTTTGTTTCGAGTGCCTATAGTACGTATTATAATATTGTTAAGTAGTTTCGTTTTGATTGTGAGTTAAACAATTGCGTAGCCAACTAAGGGAGCAATGAACATAAAATATTACAATAAACTTGTACGGGACAGGGATAAGTTGCATGATATTGTGGTGTTATTATAAAGAATAAGTTTGTCAAGAGATAAAGAAGACTGAAGAAGTATACTATATTAGTATTATCGACATTGCATTTGTTTCTAATGGTTTGTATAATATATTGCAGAGATATTCGAGTAAAAAAAATGTTTTTGTTTAAAATACGAAACTATTGATATTATAACACTATGCGTCCGTTAAACTGCGATGGGCTGGACATGTTTGTAACTTGGAGCCGAAATTTACTACTTTGCATAGTGCTAGAGCAAAGCCCAAACGGCAAAACAACTTTGGATAGGCTGAGAATAGAACGGGAATTGTAAAATTTTGGCAATGGATAGTGGAGGAAAATTGGTTGTGAGACGGTCTTATAGAGACTGAATATCCCCTAAAAATAAAAAAATGATAATATGCGTACAAAACCACGACCATCAACACACAAATTCAAGTCATAAAGCACATAGAATACGCACCCATTAATAAGTTTCGCCGAAGAAATGACAAAACATGTAAAAATATGCTAAATAAATTCGTATATCGGTGTAGTGGTACAATCTCACGTAGATTAAAATTCAAATTTCTATTTAATATTTTATTCTACGAGATTTTCGTTCTTGGACCGCTCGAAAAAAAATAAAAGAACCTGCAAACATGCATCGTAAATCCTAACTAAAATCATTACTACTACTCGACGAGGAATTCGAACCTGTTTTTTTTTTTTAATTCTTTACACATGTCGATATGGATCGGTTGTCGAGACGAAAGTGGCTTTTTAGTTTAATATACGACTAACACGGCTATACGACTAATCCTCCCGGATTCTTTAAAAAACACAAATAATAATAAACGTTTACTACATTAAAACTACGTTTAGACTGCATATATAGTAATGTTACAAACTGAAAATTCATAATAATTAAACCTAATTAAACTCCCAGTGTAGTTCAGTTCAAGATTCAAATCAGTTGTATTGATTTTTATGAAAATTGAATGGACTTTATTTTACAGTGACCTGCAACTACATTTTGTGTTACAAAACGCAAAAGAACAGAATTAAATTTAACAGAAAATTGTAACGGTTCGTATCAAAACCATCAATGGTTCCATTGAACTATGGGAATTTTGATATTCTATCCTGTTTAACCTGTATCAAAAATCGCATGATTCGTAGTATGAAAACATCACGTATGTGAAGTTGGTCGTATCGATCCATCATATTAAGTTGTTTCGTCATATTCTATTTTAACTGCTAATGAAAGTCACATTTTCTGTACCTTAGAGTCAAAACTCACACGTTCCAACCATTAACCTCAACAAATATATAGAAAATAACTTAAATTTTAGCTTTTGATGGTTGTTTTCAATTTTTCAACTTAAATTGTACATTGTACGTTTTAAATTTTTTTATTGTACGAGAAAACCCAGTTTTTTTGTTTTCTGAAAAATTTGATATTTAGAACATATAATTCTAGTCTATTCTCGTACAATGTATATCCTAAAAAATATGAATAATATCTACATTTTTATTATTAATTATTATTATTTTTTTTTTTTTTTTTGTCACAACTCTATTCTATTTTATACGATATCCGTGGAACAAAAAAATCTGAAACGAATACTGCAATTTAATACACGAATATTATACCTAACTATTTGATGGACCGGAACTGAAAAACAAAGATATTAAAATACAGTTTTGTATTATTATTATGTATACATACCTGACCGCCACGAAATCTCTCGTGAACACGTAGTTCAGTCCACCCTGTATGTCCGCGTACAGGCCACTTGAACTTCCTAACTTTACGCCGTTCCGGTAAACTTGTAATTCCCTCGGAAGCACGTCGCCGTTCTATAAAATAAAATGATTGTTTTAAATTATCACTTTTTTTTCCATGTACGTGATGTGTACCGTCACGAAAAGTATATTTGTATATTTGTACGCATAAAAACCATAACTGATTCAATTCGAGCCGCCGCCGTCGCACATTCTTCGCGCAACAATAATTGCATAATCGATTTTTATGTTTTTATGCATAATTTATATTTTGTTCGTATAGTGACGGCGACGGTGGGAAATAATTTGAATACTTTAAAAAAAAAAATCAAGTTTTTTCCTGTTTTTATTACCTCGACGATTATGCAAGTTCCTCATACTTTTATACATAAAATATTCCTAATGTATTAAAATAATTTTAAGCGTAAAAATGTGCAAAAGTTTCGAAGCATATTTTTTGCTCGCCGAAAAAGTGTTTTCCGAGAAACAAAAAACTGCACATCTGTCGAAACTACGCCCGGAATCTAAAACGAGACACGCGGCCTTCAAAAATATGCATAATTTTCGATTTTTAGCGAAACGAGGAATGTATTGGTTTTACAACAATGTTTATTAACATTTTTTTTTTTTTTATACTTTGTACAAGATTACTTCTAAAAGTCTTGTTTTGATGTTTCAAGTCCAGCATTTTTTCTGAAATAAAATTGTATCCAGTTGATACTTGAAGAATGTCATTTTTAAATTAGATATACGAACGGTTCTCATAATAATTGAAAAAAATTGGGAATAAACATAGGAAAACGGAAAATGTACGGAAATAATGGTTTTATTATTTTTAATTTGTTTGTTATTCACTTAAAAATGTTCGTAGAAAGTAGAGAATTGAAAGTTGGACAGAAAATCGTGAATATTACGGCCTTTTAAAATGTGTATAACCGAACCCCGCTCAGAATCATTTTTCGATACACATTAAATTCCCCTCTGTATCCTACCTTCCCAACTTCTCACCTACAACAGTGGCCCGCCCGCTATGCGAAGTATGTCTGCCTTTTTTTTTTTTTTGCGTTGTAATAATATCACCTACCAGTAATCGTAAAAAAAAAAAACTGAAGACATAAAAAAAAAAAAAAACCATTGTGAATAATATTTAACGACTCGTTAAACGGATCGCGATTTTTAGGCGGTACAACGGGGGAGCAGCTGAGTGTGCGCAGTTACTTTCCCTGCTCATTCTTCCACCCTCTATAAATGATATAGGTATATATGTGCGCGTGGGTAAGACCGAAAAATATCGAAAAATCTGTAGTCACGAATTTTTTTTTTTTTTTAAGCGTTAGAAATTAGATTTTGACAAAAATCGTAAAATATATATATTCATATCTCGCTCGTTATTTTCGTAAATGTGCTGAACAATTTGATTACACCGTAAGTTGTTCTTAGTGAAAAAGTATCGAAAATCCGCCGGTAGTCATTCTTTATTTATATATTAAGCTAATTTTTAAACATAATACCGTAATATATTATCTCATTATTATCATTTATTAAGAGCATAAAATGTACCGCTTTCAGTCGTTGTTTTTCGAAATGTTCGATAGAAAATGTTTACAGAAAATTATAATTTGACATTTTTAATCGTTTAGGACTGGTTTTGATTATAATAAATTGTGTAATTATAATTTTACAAAGTGACCTATTTTCCAGTTCTGTACAATGTTGTGTTTTATCTAGCTAAGTATACGTACCTATATTTTCATATTATCTATATTATGCGAGATAAACGACGAATCGAAATATAGATAAATCGTTTTGAATCGTTATTTATGTGTTTATTAGAAAAAAATAATTGAATATTTAATCTATATTAATGATTCAAAAATTATATACATTTTTGTTTGAAATAAAATAAACACATAAATTATAAATATAATGCGCATTTATTCATACGAGTATAAATTAAATAAAGAAAGAACAGCATGCAGCAGGTGCCTTAGAGTTTTTCTTCTGATTAAATAATTCTCGATAAATACCTAACCTCAGAATATAAAAATTGTACAATAAACTACAAAATACTGTTTTCAGATTAATAATAGCGGTACAGTTTCGAATTGTAATAATACATGTAATAAGGTTAGGAACATAATAACGCAACTACGTAAGATTAATGGAATTTGAATATATTGTGTGGACTAAAAAGCGTCTACGTAAAATGTTATTAGGCTTCTAAAACAGTTTGAAATGAGTGGGTCTCTCGATAGTAAGAATGGTGAAAAAAAAAATCATTACTCAAATTGATCGGGCTCAAATCTCTAGTAACGAATAAATAAAATTATTATCTTTTTTTCATCGTTATCTGCGTGTCTTTTAGCTTCGTGTCTAGATATTTTACGCCCTGTGCTACGGTGCCGGACTCGCGGAGGGCGGATGGTAACGGGGAGGCGATCGCCACTTTCCACGAACTGGGTGTAAAATATTCGCTCGCCTCCGCTACCGCGCGAATCTCCAATGCCGCCCGAGGATCGCGTCGTGACGAGCAATAAAATATAGGCAATATACGCAAATTAAAAACATAAAACGTGTTACACGGCGGCGACACTGAACAATAAAATTTCAATTAAACGCGCACAATGCGCGACGGGACATTCCGCGTATAAGTACACTCGAGTCGCGGGAATGATTAACGCCGTTTTTCGCGTACCTTTACTCCGGCGGCGTTGATGTACGAGGTCAAATTCCGGAGATCCCTGAAGGAAGCCGAGTACAAATCGTGGCTCCGCGCCGACGTGAAAAACACCGAAGACCATAACCGGGAGACGGCCACGCATTCCGCGGGCACGTCGCGTTCCTCCGGCGTCCGCTCCGCGTCCCGGTCCCCCTCGTTGGCCGCGTCCCGGTCCCGGCCCGGGCCCAGGACCTGGTCCGGGTCTTCCGTCACTCCGTCCGAATTCTGCGGGCGACGCTCCTGGTCGAGTGACGGCACTGGCGGACAGCTCTGCAACGCTAATCTATGCCAGACGCCCCGGTCCGGATCGATCACGGCGAGATAACCGCCGCGCGTGTTGCCCGCGTACGCTCTCGTCTCGCCTTTGAACGGTCTCGCGTCCACGACCAGCGCGGACAGTTCCCATCCGTTCAGCCCGTCCAGGTCCACCGTTCGAACCTGCGTCGGTGCATTTGATATTACAATAACCCGAAATAACCGTTTTTCAATATCCCGAGACGCGTCCCGATAAAAAAAAAAGGTAATTTTTGCAACGTAGCCCGAATGCGTCCGAGTTCATTAAGAATTGCGCCCACGGCGTGCATCATGAGGAGGCGAACTAGCTGACATCCCAAAAATGTTTATTTTTTATATTTTGTATTGTATTTCACTATTTGTATACTTTTTTTACACCCATTCATTTAGGGCGAGCGTACTAATTTTATTGTACTAAAATTTCACGAAAAATGTACCATATTAAATGCTGGTGTTTAAATGCCGTTCTTATCGTGTTGACTTAACATGCTATCTGGCAATGACATTTGTCGAAAAATTTGAACTAGTTCGGCACTACTTTGTTTTTTCGTTCACTAGAAGACTACACGAGTACACGACTACCAGCCGTGGTCTACCTTAGTTAGTATTAAAATTGAAATTAAACTCTGTTTCTCCGCTGGTCAAATCTTAATTATAAAACGGGTACCAACAGCTGCGGATAATTTATTACACGACTGTGGACAAACTCAGAAAATTTAATTTAATTTATCGATAAGATTGCGGACCCACTCGGGTTATAAAAAAAGGTGAAAATGTTAAACGGGACGCGATCGGGATATATCCCCAATATTACGGAACTGTAGAACTATTAGGATTCCGGGAGTGGCGGCCGGCAAGACAGACAAGTTCTAGTAATTATCCGCCGATAACCCAATCGGGTTTCGGTTTACTGCAAAAATAGTCGCACGTGTGACGAATTATATCACAGCGATACATGACATATCTGTCATATAAAATCCATTTACGCCTTTCCGTGCTTTCGTCGTGCGCTTTCTCTTATCACTTACACATTGCATCTTATCTCTTATCAATATCATGTATTGTACCGTTGCCACAGTCATCCCGTTCCTATCGTGTGACTAATATCAACTCTTCACCCCCGTCACCCACTTCCAACAATTCGATTCATTTGACGTATCACGAAGTAACACCGAGGTAATAGATAAATAGATAAGAAAAATAGTAAGAATAAGATACGATAAATATTGAAAAAAAGTGACAGATGGGTCGTTGCTTTAATATATTATTATAAAATGGAAACATTACTGATTTCTAATGTTATATTAATAATTAACGTGTATTAATAACTATACGCACTCGTTTGTATGTCTTCAGGTCGTAAACGATGATTTTGGGCCGACAGTTGTTGATTTCGTACCCACCGCTGTCCAACACGTACAGATGCCATCTGATTTTGTCCAAGTCAATAGCGACGGCCGATTGGATCCGGCGACAATCCTCGAGTTCCTACCGACAGGGGGGGGGGGGACAAAAATAATATAATATTATTATTGCAATAAAAATCCGACAAAGCTAATTAGGTACCATCGAAAAGAATTGAAAAAAACCGCAATAATTAAAAAAAAAACTGACACCTTCCGTTTGTGCAGGTATACGCGATGGTATACGTATACGAGTAATTACGACGCGACGGGAAAATGAAGTCGTCGTCGTTGCATTATACGCGCGTGGTGCCTTTGATGTTTAAGTACGACGTTGTAGGGGACTTGCCAGAATCTAGTTACGGGGGATTCCACCTGCTTGTACGATTTCGTATATATATATATATACACTTGGTTTGCCGTAAAAGCGTAAATACGTTTGTCGATTGTAAATACGAGGTTTGGCTATTAAACAACGAGACTGAGCACGCAGAGAGCGTCCCAAAAAGGTTAGGGGGAAACCGAATACAGCGCTGGTTAGCTGGAAGTGTCTATTATGCCAGTACAAAATTGGGATTTTGTTGGTGCGTTAGTATTTTTTCTGTAGCGTTTAGAAACGAACATGTTTTTTTCTCTTGCCGAAAACGATGTGTGACAAAAAACATGAGCAACGGATAAACGTAAAATTTTCTCGTTAAACTGAAAAAAACTCCAACTGAGTGCTATAAGTTGTTAAAAGAAGCCTATAGTGAGGATTTCCTATCTCGGGCGCGTGTTTTTGAGTGGCATAAATTATTTTCTGAAGGTCGAGAGTGCACCGGAATCCAATTCAGTCGTAATCCAAATTCAAAACCATGCTGATCGTTTTCTTCGATATCAACGGCATCGTGATGACTGAATGGGTTCCAGAGGGTCAAACTGTGAACCAACATTACTATTTGACAGTTTTGGCAACATTGCGCGAATGAGTTCGTAAGAAACGGTCGATATTGTGGAAAAACAAGTCGTGGATCTTGCACCAGGATAACGCACNCGTCTTACTCACCCGACTTGGCACCCTGCGACTTTTACTTGTTTCCGGAGATAAAGTCTGCCTTAAAAGGAATCCGGTTTGAATCGATGGAAGAGGTGAAACAAAAATCGGCGGAACTCCTGAATGGTGTTACGAAAACAGACTTCCAGCACTGCCTCGAGCAATGGAAGAAACGAATGAAACGGTGTGTGAAGAGGGGAGGAGAGTATATTGAAGGGGAACATTTGGTTGTGGAATAATTTTTAAAATAAAACCATTTTTCATAGGCAGTCTCGTTATTTAATAGCCAGACCTCGTATAGTATCCGCGACACTTGCTCGAGAGGTGCTCGCGCTGTCAACTATTGGTCCATTGGAATATCGAACTAATCTAAAATGTACATTGAATCGAGCAATATGTATAATAAATTACCTCCTCCCCCCCTCGCATAAAACAATTAAAAGATCAAGTAAGAATTATTTTTAATTAGATCGCAAACAAGACGGTTATTTAATCGAATGACATTATTATTCACGATCTCAACCACATCCTCGTCCTCAACTACGTGTTCGTCGAACATAAATCCAGAAAGATTTCCGTTCGATTTATGCATTCATATCTCTGTATTTAACAATCTGATGTTATTGGGTCCGATTTCATCGATCCGCGCGTCATGTTTTTATTTCAAAGATGATAATTTTTCAAAGAAAAAAATTCGAGTGATCTTAATCGCATCGTAGAAGTTTTCTGTAATAAACCGAATTAAATCCGTCACACGCATAAGGTTCATAATAATTAGACGTTATTCTCTCTGAATAATTACAATATTATATACCGGACACAGAACGAAAGCTTGTAGTTATCGTAAAATGATATCGGTAGCATAGTTATTCATTTTTTGATACAATATATTTTTAATGAGGTAAAAATAATTGACCTAGGATAATGGAGATAGATGTTTTAGCCACTGTTTTTGGTAATTTAATGTATATACCTGTAAGTAACGATAAACCATTGCTAATGAAAAAACGATTCTGAGTGAAGTTCAGTTGGTAGTGATGCTTTTTTTTAATAATATTTGTTTAATATTGTACCGATTTTCCCATTTTTCCTACGCTTTTCCCGGTTTTCCCATGTTTTCAAATTTTCTGGGAAAACTCTTGAGAAAATCGAAAAATTACCTATTCAAAGTACCACCCTGGTCAGATTTACTTTCAGAAAAACTGCTATCATTGTAAATCGAAGCAAATTTGCTGGTAGAAAAGTACCGTCCCAAGAAAATTTATTTTCAAATAAGTCTACATCGTATACAATGAAGTAAGCTTTCTGATAGGAAAATTGTTCACATAAAAAATAAAAATAATAAACATCTTTGTAAAACCAATATATTCTTCATTACACTTAGAATTTAAAAAATTAAAGTAATAATAATAATGAGCATTTTAAAAACTATAATCATAGTCAGCAATAATAATAATGGGCATTTTAATAATAATAATCAAATCAGCATCATAATAATCATCAATGTTTTTAATAATATAAATCAATAATAATAATAATCAGAATACTTATAACAACCATCAACAAATATCGTAATCAACATTTAAATAAAATAACCAACAATAATCATAATCATAATTTTAATAAGGATGTTTGTTGATGATTATTATTATTGTTAATTGATATTATTAAAAGTATTAATGATTATTATGATGCTGATTTGATTATTATTATTAAATTGCTCGTTATTATTATTGGTGATTATTATTAAGTGATCATTATATTTATTATTACCTATTATGCTTCTTATTAAAATGCTGATTATGATTCATTGTTTTTATTGTTTTTATCATCATTATTTTAGATTATCAGTGAAGCTTGTGGTTTTATAAAGATGTTTATTTTTTTCCATGGTTTTTTCTATATTTTGATAAAAATCCTGGAAAAATCAAAAAATTTACCTCTCTAAAAAACCTTTTTGAGTGAGATTTCCTTCTAAATGTAATGTTATCATTGTAAATCGGAGCAAAATTGCTGATAGAAAAGTTATCCTCAGATTAAAAATCATAATATTTTACTAATACATTTCATACATTATCTCGTTTTACCTCAGGTTTTTTTTCGGGAGGTTTTTCAAATGTGTTGGGAAAATTAAAAAAAGAGTTCTCTAAAGTACATC
This sequence comes from Cinara cedri, assembly GCA_902439185.1. Lineage (NCBI taxonomy): Eukaryota > Metazoa > Arthropoda > Insecta > Hemiptera > Aphididae > Cinara > Cinara cedri. Next base: position 1,535,200 of record CABPRJ010001427.1, read on the forward strand.
CCCAGTCTGATTTATTTTTAGAAAAGTTGCTACACTTAATAATTGGAGCAAGATTTCTGGTAGAAAAGTTGCACATAGATAAAAAAAAATAAACATTTATGTAAAACCATAAGCTTCTTCGTTACACTCAGAATCTAAAATCGAATCGGTAAAATATAGTATTATATGAGTACGCAATTTTTTGAAAAATGGTAAGGGAGCCACACGATTTCTCCGCAGCAACATTACCGAAGTAAGAAAAAAAGTGTCTTTCATACGTCCAAACCCGATAGTGCTATAAGGAAATAGTTGATGTCCCGAGTGAAAATTTAATACCTTTAGTCGTTAATGAAAAACCATCACGTCGGTAAAAAATAAAAGACCGGGTAAATGAAAAATGCCACGTCGGACAGGTGACATTTCGAAGCAGAAAAGTCACGTGGCTTAGATATAACAAACAATTGTTAAGAACCATATTACGAAATGATTGTGTACCTGTAGGTACCTGATATAATATTTCGGGAGGGAAAGGTTGGAAACGTTTAAATTGTGTGTCTGATTACTTATTATTTTTTCCGACAATTATACTGTAATCCTCCGTCTGTTTGGGGATTATAATCGCATCACGCCATCATGCATATACGTATTATTATGATATCAGATGTTCATAAAGGATACTGTAAATAAGAGTAATAACAGATGGATAGACCGACGTATCACCTTTATCGCCATAATTCCCACAGAAATGGCGGACACTTGTCACTCTAGTCAGCAATCCAGTATAATTCAATATTATAATATCGTGAGAACTGTATAAAAACATATAATACATAGTTTCATCGATTTCGATTTCAAAAACGAATCTATAATGCGTTAGGAACATTCGTCTTGATCGTTTTTTGCCCGGCAATTAATCGTCTATAATGCGTTAAAAACGACAATATCGCAGTTAACTGTTATAATATAACTGTTAAACTGTTGTAAATATTATGTTATAATATTATCATTATTCCACACGTCTACTACTAACGCTAAGACAACTGTCGATTTGGGCTGACCAGCTGCCATAAGAGCAGCCGCCTCATCAGTCCTGGGCGCCAAAGTGTGCACACAACAAGACCCAGCCGTCGGCTCAAGGTCGAGTACAGGTTAAATTAAATTAGCATAATGTCAGGAGGTGACGCGGTCCTACCGCTAGCCTCTCTCAATAGTTTTATTTAGTACAGTTAATAACGTGAGCCTGCCCCTCGAAGGGAAAAACGACATTTACAAAACATAACTTAATTATACTTGTTAATAAAAGATGGGATAGCAATGTGAAAACTGATTTGATTGGAAACTAATTGGAAAAAAAAAAAAGAAGATTACTATTGATAGTGATGACTAAAAACCGGATTTAATGATATTGCGACTTTTTTTGCAATAAAGATAAATCAGATATGATTAAATTTAAGGCCGATATGTACGTAAAATATTCCGCCTATTTAATTGTATAATGCAATTTTTTTCAATTTTCGACGTTTTTACAATTTTCCCACGTTTTTAAATCATAGGCGTTTATCGTTCGTCTGGAATTTTCTAGAAGCTTGGAGAGCCCAGCGAGCGATAAACGTCTCTACATATATATGGTGGTAATTAGATTCAACGTAGTAATACGTTTACCTGTTGGTACCCTAGTACCTATTCCATTAATCAGTTTGGCCGCACAGTGAACGTATTCGCCATAAAGCCTAAAATAAAATCAACTTTAAAAAGGTAAAATTTCAAACTGGATTGCTCCTTAAATGAAAATAAAGAAGTAATTTCATCAGAGGGACAGGTAATATATTGTTTCGTATGTAACAAATCTGTGTCAACTAAAATAAAATATCTATATCTATTAGATCAGCGGTTCTCAACCTATGGTACGCGTACCACTAGTGGTACGCGAAAAGCTCATAGGTGGTACGCGAAGAAAATTTCTCTTTATAAAAAAATTTGGAATGAATCATTAAATATTATTTGGTTTATTTGATGGTGTGGAGGTCGTTTGTAATCGTAGCAATTAAGATAGCGATATTCTATATATATATAATATAAATCGATAAACTTTATCAAATATACCCGATAAAGCGTATTCTTAATTCACAATAATGCGTTTTTACCTTAGTTTCGTGAGTTCTTTCAGTTTATTCACGAGTGTCATACGAATTGTTTGCATCAAGTTTATTTTATATTAAAATTTTACATTTTTATGTAGTTTTTTCTAACTTTTTTGTGATATAAAATTAAGTAAAATGAAAAGATTTTTCGAAAGCGGAAGCTCAAATACTAAAAAACAGAAAACACAGGCGAATCGTAAATATGACGATAGTTACTTACAATTTGGATTCGTTGTAAAATTTGGTTCTGAGAATTCTACTCCGTTACCTCAATGTGTAATTTGTCAAGAAACACTTTCGAATCAAAGCATGAAGCCATCGCTACTTAAGCGCCACCAATTATCGAAGCATCCAGAAACAGAAAATAAACCTATTGAATTTTTTCAGAGAAAAGTTACTATTTTCCGAAAGGAATCGAAATGCATGTCTAGTTTTACGAACTTTAATGAAAATATCGTTAAAGCATCTTATTTAGCAAGTTTAATTATTGCTAAAGATGGAAAACCACACACAATTGGGGAAACATTAGTGTTGCCAGCAGCAAAAGAAATCGTGCGATGTGTTCTTGGAGACAAGGCTGCAAAAGAGATAGAAAAAGTGTCACTTTCAAACGATACAGTCAAAAGAAGAATTGATGACATGTCGTCGAATATAAAAGAAAAAATATTGCTTTATGTGAAAGATTGTAATTTCTTTGCTCTACAAATTGATGAGAGTACTGATATTGCNTTGATTGAAATAGATCTGCCGTGGAGTAAATGTGTGGGTTTTTGTTCTGATGGAGCAAGGGCAATGACTGGAAGGCTGACCGGAGTTGCAACAAGAATAAAAAAAGTTGCCCCATTATGTAAAACTATGCATTGCATGATTCACCGGCAAGCATTAGCATCCAAAAACATGCCTAGAAGTTTAAAATTAGTTCTTGATAGTGCTGTCAAAATCGTAAATCTAATCAAAGCCAGACCTCTCAATTCAAGATTATTCACAGTATTATGTAACGAAATGGGCAGTACTCATAACTCTCTTCTTCTCCACACAGAGGTAAGGTGGCTTTCACGAGGAAAAGTCCTCACCAGACTATTCGAGCTAAGGTCAGAAGTTTTATTAATTCTGACTGATATTGATGAAGAAAAGTCCAAATTGTTTTGTGATGTCGAATGGCTGTCAAGACTAGCTTACATGGCTGACATATTTGACCGTTTAAATATTTTAAATTTAAGTCTGCAAGGATCAAACACAAACATGTTTTATACTAGTGATAAAGTTAATGCATTTGTGAGAAAGTTGGATTTATTTATTTCGCAAGTATCTAAGAATGATCTTTCAGCATTCGAGACACTTAACACATTTTGGAACGATAACAAAGTTCAGCCAAATTCAAATATAATTACAGACATTTCGGAACACCTACAATCACTAAAATCCAATGTTTTACAATATTTCCCTGAGGATAACTCAGAAATGAAATGGATCATAAACCCTTTCGTAGATGATTATATTAAGAATATTCCAGATGGCATTTTGGCAAAAGAATTATTTATTGACTTAACCAGTGACTCTACCCTAAAAACCGCTTTCAATAACAAAAATATCACTAATTTTTGGCTGGACGTGAAAAAAGAATACTCGGCATTGTCCACACAAGCTTTACAGTTTTTAATCCCTTTTGTATCAACATATCTGTGCGAAAAAACATTTTCTGACTTATTGTACATAAAAAATAAATATAGAAGTAGATTAAACGTAGAAAGTGATTTAAGACTTAAAGTTACCAATTTGGAGCCCGATATTGATGTCATCGTTCGTTCAAAACAACACCAATCGTCTCATTGAAGTAAAAAGTAAACCATAATAATTATAATAATTTTACATATTTAATTTGATTTAATTTAATTTCTTTTTGTGCATTAATTACTTTATAGTTTATTATATATACATATTTATTTTATATTATCTCATTTTGTAATTCCTAATAAAATAAAATTCTATACATGTAACATAAACGTATATATTATTAATAAGCAAAAAAATGGTCAGGTGGTACGTAGAAATTTTCAAGTGGTGTAGGTGGTACGCGACTATAAAAAGGTTGAGAACCGCTGTATTAGATCATCATTCCAAAACAAGTAAGTTTTGTATTTTATCCTCATTCTACACGTAATACTCGTATACTGCATAATATTTAAAAAAATACATGTATATTTTTTTATTTTAGTTCAACACATAAATGCATTACAACGGAATAAAGAAAAAAAAACAGCTTTTGATTAAAATTCTCAAAATTCGAATAGTAAAAATGTATTTTTTGAAGATTAACGTAATGCATTTGTTGCTGCAAATATTCCTTTGCATAAGCTGGGCAATCATGTGCTAAAATCAATATTGAAAAACATACTGGCAAATCAATTCCGGACGAAAGCACTTTAAGAGAAAAATTTACATACCAAATATTTATAAAAGCGTTATGGACCAAATAATTAGTGATATTGGAAATAATTACGTTTACATGATTGTTGGGGAAACAACCGATCTAAGGGGTTTGTATAAAGAATTTTTTTAATTTTTCATATAATAAAATATGCTCTTTTCGCTTTGGTTTGGCTATTGCAAATTTATTATTTGGTAAATTAGATGGGACGCTTAGCAAACCATATATAATTGCACGTAAAGAACTAGAATCCACCAATTATGAAACTATTTGTCAGTTTATTAATTCCTCGTTAAAAATATTTCCTGGTATTGAACAAAAAGTATTGATTTTTATTAGTGATGCTGGTACTCATATGATCAAAGTAGCGAAAACATTAAAAATATTTTTCCGAAATTAATTCATATTACATGTATGGCGCACGTAGTTAATAGAGCTCTAGAGAAAATTCGAAAATTAAATCCCGACATTATTGAATTGATTAACAATGTTAATATATTAATTTAAAATTTAAATACATATGCAACTTGTTTGGTTTATTTCAGGAAATGAAGCTTTCCTAAAAGCACCATCGAGAATAAATAAATACAGAAAAGAAATGCCGGGTATACCTTTACCACCCGAACCTATTATTACAAGATGGGGAACATGGTAAAACGCTGCACTTTTCTATGCAAATAATTTTGAAGAGTTTAAAAACGTGATTGAATGTTTAACAGATGATGCTACAAGTGTCGAAAAGCTGAAGCAGCTTGTACAAAATAATGTAGTCAAATGTCGTTTAGCATTCATAAAATTACACTTGTCCATGAATCTTAAAAATTTGGAAGAATCTAATAGTGAACTACTGAAAAGCATGGATATTTTTAGAAAAATTAAAAATATTTTAACAAATATTCCCGGTACAAATGGGGAAAAAAAATTAAAGAACAATTTATGTATGTAATTGAAAAAAATGAAGGGTATAAAACTTTATGTCATACTATGAAGTCTTGTCAGGTAAAGCAAATGTTAATTTAGATATAACGCCTACTTTATTAAATTGTTTTAAATATGCACCAATAACTAGTGTAAACGTAGAACGTAGTTTTTCTTTGTACAAACATATTTTAAGCAATCGAAGATTTAATTTTAATGAAAACAATTTAGAAATGTATCTAATTATCAATTTTAGTTAAAATAAAAAAAAAGTAACATTTATCTAATTTTTTTTTTGCATAACTTTTACATTTTTATTGTGCAATTTATTATGCGATTTGTACGTATTTATCGGTGCGAATATATAATTTTAATATGCAATTTTTGTGTGTTTTAAATGCAATCAAATCCGGCCTCTAGTGATGACGAATATTATTTTACGCGCGTATTGCAGTATATTATACAGTCCGAACAGGAAATAATACGTTTATTTCACAATATTAGGTATAACAACCCGAGGTTCCAATTTTATGTGGGCAATGCATAAATACATATATTTTTTTACGTCCTAAACAAATATAGTCGGATTGCTAATATAATATACCGCTGCGACTACTAGCGTTTCAACGTTACAGCATATATTCTACCTATACGCTATGTTTACAGCATCGATATCCGTTTAAATGCATAGAAACGAATTTATCACATTATACAAATCGATAATGAAAGAAAAAATAAAATAAAATAAAAACCGAACGCTGCAATATACTTTTTTTTTTTTCTTTTTTTTTTTTTTTTTTTATTGAAGTTGATTAATGAGGTTTCGTTGGAAATTACCATAATATTTTATTATAAATGGAATATAAATAATAATAATACTAATAATTTCACTGCTATATCTGCGATATCGGGTCCTTTAATTAACTCGCGGGTGATAAATTAATTTCGAAAAGTCCTTATCGCGGAATATAATAATAAATAGGGAGGCGTAGGTACACCGAAAAGATTACACTACCAAGCTGCGCGCGTAGTTAAATACAGATTACGTGCCGGAAAATCCCCAATCGCCCCCCACCCACAAAAAAAACCTAGTCCTTCGCATTCCCTCGTTTTTATGCATGTATAAGTAATGATAATTTCGTGTTCATTTATTTTTCGCGGGATGCCGAGCGAGACGACGGATTTATCGGTTTTACTACGTCGAAAAATATATACTATTAACAACACTCCGCGCTCAGAATCGTTTTTTTTTTCTTTTCAGCGACTGCTCTTTCGTCACCACATACACGGATATTAATTGAATTGCTCTCTTTAGTTATCCTTTCACACTTCCCTGTCCACCAATACGGTGGCACGGCAACCGGCAGCGGCGCCGGTCTTTTTATTTAATCGTTTATTTCCCCCCCCCACTTAAACACGGCGCCTAATACGAGTGCAGTTTGCGCACGGGGACGGCCACTTCCCCCGGGGGCGCAGCGGAGAAGTCCAGGCGCCGCCCGACCGCCCGTCGGCGCTCGCCGATCGGCGTCGCGCTTGGAGAACGCCTAACCACGGGAAAACACATGGCCGTTTACAGGCGCACGAAATGTATCCACACATCCGATACAGGCGGTTCCGGCGCTCGCGCGCGTCGTAAGACGTCGCGTATCACGTCGTGTTTCGCGGGGCCGGGTCACGGACGCCGAGAAGAACATCTGTCCGGCCGACGTCGACGCCGCCGTCGAAGGTCGGGCTCTGCGGGCCCGGGGATCGGTGGCGGCGGCGGCGGCACGCCGCACGTAAACGTTGCGTAGGCCGCAATGCGCTCCGGCGGCGCGGGACGGACGCGCCGCGGTTATTTTTTACGCGCGGAGAAGAACCCGTCAACGGCGACGAACGGGGCGGGTGGAGGGGGTGGGAGCGCGAGCGGGACGAAGAAAACGAGTTTTTTTTTTGTATTTCGCCGACCCTCTCTCACGCCGTATAGCGTATCTATACGAGGCCGAGCGCCCGTAATGTATGCAAATATTTATTACGGGCACAATTTACCGGCGGCGAAAAACGGCCGTAAAAAAAAAAAAACACCTTCGAAAACGGTTTTTGGCCGTCGTTTAATAAAAATAAAAATGTTTTTTTTTTTTTTTTTTTTTTTAATTCTCCCGGGTAATCGTCGCCCGGCCGGCCCGGTGTAGGTGTTCGGACGAAAGTTTTCGCGACGTTCGTATTCGATAGTGTAACAAACACGCGCGTACAGCCGATATGCGGATATTCGTATTGCGTTCGGGGCGAAAGGAAAAACGTCAAGACACACGGGGCAAAAATAATCGGACCACTTTCACCGCGTCACAATAATATGCCCTCCGAACTCGCGCCCGGCCCGTAAAATATTACGTGCGTGCTATTTATACATATGTATATATATATATATACACATGCACGGTACACAGCGATCGATTTTGCGTATAAAAAACACTCCGCGCGAAGTTTATCGGACTCGGTGTATTCGGTGGAATTCGATATGTTATTGTGCGAAAATCGGAAATAATACATCGCGTATTCAGCCGTCATTCGAGTGCTTGCCATCGCTTTCGTTTGCGTATATAAATAATGTTAAATCTGCAGCGGTGCCCGAACGGGGCGACGCAATATTGTTTTTCAACAACGCATACCTGTTGATAAAACCAGATTTTACATTCCGCAACGCGTAACCTTGCTACGCTCTTGTTTTACGGTTTCGCTGTGACGCGCGTTGTTTTCCTCTATTTGTGTACAGACGACTTTTTTTTTTTTCTACCAGAAATCTCGGTCCGATCATCAGGGGTGGTGAGGGTAGCGAATGACCGTGTCTAGCTGATGAAAGAGCAGTTCGTTTTTCGTTATTCCTTGTGGGTTTTCGTAGTGGTGTGTAGAATAATCGGCGGAAAAATAGCCATAGGTAAATAGCAATAAATGGCGAAAATATCGCGACTTCTCAGTACGTGCAGGTATTGAAAGGACCTTTACTCCGAATCGTTTAACCTTGATTTATCGTCGTGTACAACTAAATTAAAAAACTTTATGCCTCTGACTTTTTTTTAAAAAAATAATGTTGACGTTTAGTTTAAAGGTTCAAATTCAAATTATGTTCCGACTGCGTGTAAAGCTCTGTCAAATAAACTCCAATACGTTATTACAGTTCGATGACAAATGAGCGGTAGTGTATATATGAGAGCTTTTGAATTTTGGTTATTAAAAAGAATAAAGCAACCTGGTAGTGTAGTCTGTCAAAAATATCAAACTTTTAGTGTGTAGGCTGAAAATAATCAAAACTTCAATATAGGTTATCGTGAGATTTTTGTTTGCAAAACAAAAGTCAGTAATAGTGGATTCTGTAAAACATTCACTCCCACGGCATAAAAATCGATGATATACATATTTTTCGAGTGTTTTTTTTTTCATTTATAAAACGTATTTAATTTATATCAGTACGCGAAAAATCACCTCTATCGAAATATAATTCTGAGCGAAGTTCGGTTAAACATGTGTTTTGAAACGCCCAGATTTTCGTTAACATCTGAACTTTAAAAAACCGCTACTTACATTTTGTCCTATTTTTATTTATTTCTTTTACCTCAGAACACAACTTAAGATGAACTCCGTATAAAATGTCCAAGCATTTCTACTCGGCCAAAACATTATCGTCAGCGTAAAACCAAATCAATACTAAAACTCGATAACGTCAAATGCCTGAACAGCTCAAAAATCTTCAAAATGGTTTGCAGGTGTTCTTAGATGTTACAATGAAACCGTCATTGTCGTAAAATTCGTTCGGTTTTTCTCTACGCCTTTCCTAATTATTATGAGAACCACGGGGGAAATCAAAAAACGACCACCTCAACTCACAGAATCGCATTCTGAAAAGACGCTAGAAAATCGGAACGACATTTCTGGTATAAAACTTGTTTCGCAAGCATGAAAAAAAAAAAGAAAAGAAGGACATATTTCGAACGTGGGTGCAGCCACTGTTGTAGGTGGGAAGTTGAGAAGGTAGGATACAGACGGGAATTCAATATATACCTGTAAGCAACGATTAACCATTATTGCTAACGTAAAAACTATTCTGAGCGGAGTTCAGTTGACAGTGTCGCTTTGTCGACAATATATAGGTATTATGGCCAAATTAGTACGACAATGTGCGTTTTCGTGACAACAATGATTGTTTAAAAAAGATTTAAAATAATAAAAACTCAACAATAAAAATAAATTAATAAAAAAAAAAAAAAAAAACGGTTGCTAATGACAGCGTTATTTTTTATCTTTCGATCTTTTTTAACTCTAAGAACCAGGTTTTCCTCGTCATCTCGAATATCAATGTGAGAATTTCAAAAAGTGAGCTCTCTAATGTACCGCCCGGAGAACATTTCCTTTCGGGAAAAGTGCCTAACCTAACCTATACCAGATGACCGGGGTAAGATTCCGGGTAGAAAAAAGCGTTCGCATAAAAAATAAAATAAACGTCATTGCGGATACAATACGTTCCTCGCTCGGACGGGAAAATTAACAACGCAACGACCATAGCGTTAAACAAACGCCGCGACAGCGTTGCTGGCCGCGCTCGGAGTCTAAAATCACTGTGCGCGGGCGACCGGACACACAATAACAATACAATAGCGAACGGCCGTTTTCGAAACGGGCGCGATGAAATATTACCAATGTGACTGCCGCGAGCCCCGCGCCGGCCGAGATCGTGCGAGCCGATGGTATCGCGGGCACCCGCGGCCGCGGAGTGATGCCGTGGGCGACAGAGTTTACAACAGAAACGTCGAAAAAACATTGGAAAGAACGAAGAGGACGGGGGAAAAAAAAGGAATAAGAAACCGCGAACGACCCGGCCGTTACGACCTGTTGTTGTCGGACGCCTTTCGCCCGGGACTCCCGACGACGGGGACGCGGCGGCCGGGGAAACAATGGATCGCGGCGCCGCGGTTATTATTACGCAAACGACACTGCAGTTTTCGGATCTCGTTCGGACGCCCGGCAGCATAACAATGACAATAATATCTGGCCGATAACGCGCGCGGACGCCCGGCATCACAATAACAATAACGTACCCGCGGTCGTTTTTGTATTTATTCGTTTCCGTTTTTTTTTCGCGCGCGATAAAAAATAATAACAATAATAATAAACTACAATGCGTTAGGTGAATGTGAAAGTTTCTTCTGACCGAGACCATTTTCGGACGCGACGACGACGGCGGCACGGTGCACGACGAGAATTGAACAGCACGCGGCTATTGTGCGCGCCGCGCTGCACTCGCATTGTACTCCCCGGCGCGCCGCTGCACCGGACGGGACGAACGCGCGCCAATATAACGCGCGTACGCGCATGATGTTGTTTATCGCGCGGCCACGTACGTACGCGACGAGTGCAAAGAAGAGAATAATGGGTAAATAAATAAAAAAAAATAAAAAAAAAACCGGCGTGTGTGCGTCGCGTGTGCAGAGGTTTAATCCGAAAAAGGAAACGAGCGGCGCGCGCGTATTATATTAATACGCGTAATGTGCGCGCATACGGGCGATAATGTACAAGGTGTTGTGCGCCGCGAGTCGGTCTCTGCTCCGCCGCCGCCGCCGCCGCCGCCGCCGTCAAGAACGATTCCTGCGCGTTATGACGCCGCCGTCGTTTTTCCGGAGCGCGCGCACACACACACACGCGCGCGCGCGCGCGCGCCGCGTGGAACCGTACAGGTAAACTCGGAGTTTGCGAAATTTCCCCCTCCCCCCCGTCCCCGTTCCGATCGATTTCGGTGCCGTTACGAAACGACGAAACACTACAACAGTGTTGCGCTGCACCGCCGCCCGACGGCCGCGGCTCCCTCCCCGGCGCCCGCCCCGCCGCCGACGCCGGTGTGACTGAGTGATGCGACTCGCGGTATTGCCCCGTAATTGTATTTATGTGTATGCACGCGCGTATGCGAATCGTGATAATAATCGCGGCACGCGGCGAATGTCGAAGAAGGGACGAACGTTGTTCGTGGGGGGGGGGGGGGGGGGTTTTTAAAAAAAAAAAAAAAAAAAAAAAGAAAAAAAAAGACGCTACGCGGAGAGATGAAAATGCCGACGAAGCCGAAATACCTTTATTTCCTTTTTTTTTTTTTTTTTTTTTTTTTTTTTTTAATATTTTATACCGCGACGTCGACATCTCATCCGGGATATTTTAGATACCGAGTGTACCGAAGATACTGTATTATTATAATTTAAATTTTACCGAGGTGCGTTTTCCTTCTCTCGGCAAACGCTTTTTAACGGAAACAAAGAAAACGGGAAAGACTCCCCGCCCGGCGGTACACCGTATACGTTCCCTGCCTACACCGCAGTAATCGGAACGTTTTTCTACGTATGGATTCCGAACGTAAATTCGGAACTTCGGAGTGCAAACACGTTGATTTTAAAAAATTTCAATTTTTCTACACTCGTACCGCTCGAATTGTGAACTTTTTTCCCAATTGATTTATGCAGGGTTCCGGCTTTCGGTTACGCGGGGACTCAATAATCGTTATTGTGAGCTCTGAGAAGACCAATGTCGTTAGGAAAATTACCATTGCAATATCGAATAGGCCCGAAATCGCGTTTCGTTCTTAATTTCCCGAAATAGATGAAAAACGACGAGACTGGCCCCTTTTGACCAGAGCCCCGGGCTTACGAGCCCGGATTTTTCGGCGTTTTTTTTTTTGCACAATAATACGCGACGGTACACGCTACATCCGCCGCCGAATACACGACCGCGCGCGATATTCAGAGCCGCGTAAGAGAGGGTGGTGCCGTCCGCGTGAAACGACCCGCGGCTCCGGGTCCGTCTCGCTGCACGTGGGACCCGCGGGCGGCGGTCACCCTCCCGAGGGTGAGATAGGGTGGGGGGGGAGCAGTCTTTTCCCGGAAATGGCACGCTCGCTCCCGGCAGATATTTATAAATATATACGTATAGGTAAACTCGAGTTTGCGGAATTTTCGCGTCCGCGATCGATTTCGGGTGTTTGCGTAGATATGTATAGAGCACTGCGTACCACTGCCGTTATAGCCCGTCCCCCGCCCTTACCCGCCGCAACGGCGACACGACGACGCCGCGGGGACCCGATCGTAACGTGTCGCCCCCGCGGAGTTGCGGAGAGCACTCGACGATAAGCGAATTTCGATTTTCGAGCGGTGAAATCTCGCGCGTTTACACGAGGTGATAATAACTGATAACGACGACGACGGCGACGATGAAAACTACGGGTTTTCCGCGCGTTACGAACGTCCCGCGTCTCGTCGATCGGGTACGGGATAATATCGTCACCGTGCGCGGGCGAGATAGTAGTCGTTATAGTAGACACGGATCCAGAGCGAAAATCTGTTGGGTGGGGTAATAATTTTTTCACAACACAAATTTCACTTAAAGTATAATATGATTATGAAATATTTCATCATACATATCGGTGATTGGAATTTAATAATATCAGGATCTAGAGAATTATAAAAGAAACACCGGAGAAATAATATCTGGGCCCTGCCTGGATCCGTCCCTGCGTTAAACGCGCCTACTTCCCAGTAGCGGCTTGAAGTATTTTTCCACTGAATCAACAATTGTACACTCCACTCACCCGCTCTAACCCCCACACTATCACGAATTTCAATCAAATTCGTCAAATTTATCAAATTTCCGCAATATTAAATTGTTCTTTGACTAAGGTTCTTGTGAATTTTATTTTGTACCAGCAAAATAATTATTGTTATATTTCTGAACGCCCAGACTTTCACGACCCGCCAACCCGTTTTTTTTTTGTGAATCACATATACACGTGATTCAAACGTAACTCCTTTGAGCTGCCATCGCCACCGCTGTTTCCTGTAATATCGTATATATCTTCGGTACCCGAGAGGAAAGACAGAATGTCAATTTCGTACAAAAAATAATAATAATAACTAAAAAATTCGAATACTGGAAAAAAAAAAAAAAAACCCGGAAAAATGATCGATTTTAGCTCTTCCCTCTCGGCAGATGAACTCGCAGACATTCCCGGGGCGGCGCAGAGGTCGCTATAGCGAAAACCGAACGGTATATTTTTTTTCAACGGTTCGAATATTTAGTCGGGTATTTGTTTTTAGACCCACACACGTGTGTGGGCGGATATATAAAATTCGCCCGATGCGCCCGCCCGAAACCACCCGTGTGACTTCGACCTTGCATCACGAAAGCCGCGGGCGAACGAGAGAACGTTAAAAGTGCGGTATCGTCCGCCTGTGATCTTTTTCCCGAAAATTCCCAACACGCGCGTACGGATAGATATTAATAAACTCGCGTTTGCGCGGTTACGCCGTTATACGACGAACAATAAATGGTCTACGCCGTCGTCGGCGGAACATGGAGTTATGGTCGGGTTGGGGCGAACTGTTCCGGCCGCGGTCCCGAGGAACACAAAAGAATTTCGGGGGTAAACATTTTTTCTCACACGATTACGTATCGACGCGTTTGAAGCCGAGCCGCGTATTAGGCTACGTAATCGTTTGTAATATTTACTTATGTTCATTAGGTGAACCGGAACGCATCCAACTGCGTTATGTCGGTATATTGATAATGGTTTTGAATTCCGAGCGAAACGAGCCACGTATTGGTTTTACAATGATATTTGTTTATTTATATATGTATATGTATATTTTTTTTTTTTTATCTGTAAACGACTTTTCTAACGGCAATTTCGCTCCGATTTTCAACTGTAGTACTTTTTCTGAAAATAATTTTGCCTGGGGCGGTACTTCGCGGAGGTCGTCTTTTGGTTTTCTCGGCTGTTTTCATAACAAATGGGAAAAACCGGGAAAAAACTTAGGAAAAACGGGAAAATTTACGAAATGTATTATTTTCAAACCCTAAATATTACGGCTTTTTAAAACACGTGTTTCAACTCGGCTCAGAATCGTTTTTCGTTAGCAATCGTTAATCATTTCGTACGCATGTACATTAAGTTTCCCTTCTACCTTCCCGATTTCTCACCTACGACCATAGTGCAAAGTAAGTCCGTATATTCTTTAAGTTCTGTAACTGAATATTTTTACAATGAACGTACGTATCAGTGAACGCCCAACGGACAGGTTTGGCCTTTTTTTTTTATTTTTTTTGCCCGGGCACAGCACCGACACCAAGCCTCGCGTATATCGGTCGACGATCCCCGCGAACCATATCGGGCAAACCGAATTCGACGTTCGTCTAGATCTCCTCTAGATTTAAAAACACCGGACACCGGGCTGTACTACGACCGCTTATAATCGCTCGGTTCTTCCGAGACACGTTTCCGTGCGGCTTTGTATTCCCGCCGTTTTCGCCCTCGGATCTGCCGGCGCCGACTCGGCGGCGGCGGCAAAACGGTTTCCGTCCGATCGCCGCGCAATGATTGTTACGATTACGACGCAACAAACTGCGTAGAGCGGCGGCGGAATTCGCGCCGAACGCGTTTTCTTCGATATTATTACGACGACGCGCGCTCGGAGTGCTCGGACGAGGAAGCACAGTGGTGCGCGCTCGTAATAATAATGCGTATCGCTGTTGTTGTTACGTGTGCGCGACCCGAGGCCGCGGCGGCGATCAGGCGGACCGGCGAGAGAGAAAAGCCGTCGTGTCCACCCGGCGTGGGCGACCGCGGCGTACGACCGCGTTGCGAATAACGACCGTAAAAAAAATGACTTAACTTTTTAACCCGTTAACGACCTCAGCCGTCGTCGGTCGCGTGTGTTACGCTCGCCACGCCGCCGTCAGAGACGCTATACACGCGCGCAATAACATTATATTATAAAAGAGAGTAAATGAGAGAAAAAAAAAAACATAGAACTGCGGCGCGTATTATTGTTTAATAAACATCAAATACGCCCGAGAACGGTTTATTAATAATAATATCCGTATCTATGCGCGGGTATCGCGACCCGACGGGCATTTTTATATTATTATCGTGAAATAAAACCGCGCGAGTTTCGCCCGCGAGACGTGTTATTACTTTCATAATGTGTACACGCCGGTGTGCGTGAGCCGGGGCACAAAGAAAACAAAATCATAATAATAAATTATTACAAACTCGTTAACTCGTCTGGCCGCCGCCGAGCGGTTGAAAAGATCCGGGCGAACGGTCTCGTCGCCGTCGTCGTCTGCGTCACACCGTACGCGCTGTATAACGGCGGCGCGCACAACGCGCGGTTATCTATAACAGCCGCGGTGTACGGCACGCAACCGGACGAACGACAACGTCGTCACGCGAGCCCCGGGGAAATCGACTTGGCGGTTACGCGGTGACGGACAAAAAAAATATCTCCGGTTTTCACATTACCCGATAACGTCGCGGCGACGGTATTACGGGTAATGCGAACAACAGGGCGGCGCGTCGAATAGCGAAAAATGTTTTCAGATCCGGTGTACAGCATGTTTGTTCGGACAAATTTAGTTTCAAGATCGCGTTTTTTTTGGAAAATTATAAAATTATTCAAGCCCGGATTAAAACGGGGGTCCAGAGAGGGCCATCAGACTCCCAAAGCCTCGGCTTTTGCACCACAGTGTGTTCTTTATGCACGCATCTATAACCGTTAACTTTGTTCTTTGATATTTTGATATTTTTCGTTGTCTGTTGATGACTTATTCGTATTATTATATACAGCAAACACTACTATAGTAACTTTGTTAAAAATAATAAAACATTCATTTTAATAAAACCGTTTTTAAAAATGTAATATTATTAATCTTTTAACGAGAATCTCGTTGGAAAGTTTCGCTTTGGATCCTCTAAATGTCTTAATCCGCGCATGATATTATTATTTGCGTTTATTCGCGACCCCTAGGAACATCTCGTCTCACAACCATTCATTCAGATAAACTCTCTATCGCCGTCATCTACCGATTTGGTGCATTTCCTAAAGCTTCTACGTCCTTTTGACACGTGTACAGTCCCGCAAGCCCGCCACTAGCGAGAGGTGCTGAGGGTGCGAGGCATTCACGTACGGGCCGAAATAAAGGTTACGTTTTTTATGATATTTTTTTACATTTTTGTTGAAAAACCAAATGTAAAAATAACGGTCGCATTTGCAAGGCGTATAAATGGCGCGATGCAGAGCTACGCGTGTACATCTTGATTATGTGTTTTCTTAAGTCGACCCCCCGGGAAATGACACGTATATGTTAATTTTACTACGCGTTCTCCCCCTCACCCTGGGCATTCTCAATAATATTTTCCCTATTGCGTTCTAATCTAGCGCTATTCGTATCGTATTATCCGGTTTATCGCAGTCTTCCTTTCGGATAATCTCTAAAATATTTTTTTCTCCGGCATTATGTTATTCTTTACTGTTCTATAGATCTTTTACATTAAGAAAATGTATAAGGTCGGAATTTATTAATTTCAGAAAAAAGTTCCGTTGCAACGCCGCGTAAATACGTCCGCCTTTTATTTTGTGAACAGCTTTTGCACAGCCCATGTAGATTGTGTATAACAAAATGTGTACATTATAATTTTTATCGTCGAAAACTATATTAGTAGATTCAATTTCAAATCGAATCACAAACTATACCGAACGAAATTATATGGCGGATCAAATTTAACGGCGGGTTACGTATCGGACTTGTCTCGAATTTCGGAAAATACAGTTATATTTCGACTGAAGATCAGTTACTGAACAGAGTGGGGGCGGTCGCACTTTTTACTTTCAATATAGTCCGAATCGGTCTGGTGAAAAATTGCAGCTATAAAAATTACGGTGCAATTTTTCAATTTATATTAAATTGTATTTCATGTTGATTAAATTGTTAGTTTATTGTGTACCGTGGTTACAACCACACGTGGGTTAATAAACAAATACCGTTATATCGACCGATTTGATAAGCGATATATCGACATATCTACAATCGTCTTGACCACAGGTTTAATTATTAAAATCTTAGTTCGTGGTAGGTGTACACGCTAAAGTTTAAAATCGCCGCGGTATCCGCTTATTAAAAATTAAACGTTTAAACGTTTTTCTTAAATATACGAGAGTCATAGATATGAAGTACGAATGATATATTTTTAAATGCAAATATTAAGTGCTTTTCGTTTTTCTTTCGTCTTTTTTCAACTTTCTATGCTTTTTATATCATCATTGGTTTTCACGGCCAAAGTAATCAATTATCTATTATGTTTCAAGTGTTCGATTGCATCATTTACTTTGACGCAGTCCACGATCATCGAAAAAATTAAAAACAGGATAATGTACACTGACGGTATATTTGTCATATTGTCATACGGCCTGGCGAAATTTCGAAATGGCCCGTTTGACATTTCAGGCACACCTGAAAAGTAAACTGAAACGACGTCCCCGCTGAAAATGCATTCCGCATTGCAACGCAATACGACCGACAATAATTATAACGTGTCGGAACGATCTCGTCGTTTAAACTGCCGTCGTGCCGCCCCGGACTTTACCGATCTTATCAATTTTCGTATTATCGATCGTGTATAGTGGTGACGGTGATCACCGCGCCGATGCGTATAGTTGAATCGTCTATAATAACCATATAGCTAACCACTCCGGTATCTATCGTATACCATTCTCACGCTGCCACGCCGCGTGCGAATAAATAAACAGACGGTGCGAGTTTTTTTCCGCCCGTATCCCATGCCCGACTTGTATATTACGGCCGTTGCATCCGCGCTCGTGAAACATTAAAAACGGTTTTTATACTGTATATAATAGGTACGTATACGCACGACCATAAACCCGGTTAGGCCCGTTCCGTATACATACCATAATATACCGCGATCGCTCTCGTAATTTCTAAACGGTCCGTTTGGTTTTATATTTTCCGTGCGGGACGGCTAGCGTTTTTAAATTGCGTTCCGTTTTAAAGCCTGAAAATAATGTGTACACGCGGATTTTTTTTATTATTTTTTTTTTTTTTTTTTTATAATCCCAAATAATTAATAAACGTACACGTATTATTATTGTTATTATATAAAATACCATTCGGCCGTTTCGAATTTGTATTTCGATTAATTTAGCGGCGATCGATAAAAAAAAAAAAAAACTTTAACGCATCGTCGACCAACAGAGGAGTAGAGAGTACAGTTACCAGTAGCAACGGTGGCAGCTCTCGGCGTGTGTGTATATAATAATATAAACCCATGGTTTTTACCAACACCGACATTATAACATTTTTTAACTACATAGTGTTTGAAGTCTGAAAATAATCAATGGATAACGAAATGTTTATTTATTTATTTTTTATCAATTTGACATAATTATTACTTTTTAATTATTGCACATTATAATTTATATTGAATTGTCGGTATGAAAAAGAACACTGTCATTATGGTGTAGGTCTCGATAAGTGCTAAATCAGTATTTATTTCGCATTCGATCGATTGAAATAATAAAAAAAACAATATAAAAATATAGTTGAATTTAAGCTAGATTAGAAGCGCTATTTAGAGTGACATGGTATAGGCCCTATACCATGTATATGATGCGACGCTATCTACAACTAATTGGTCATACGCCGTCACGCCAAGACATGCAAAGCCAATGCTCCCATTGATGTATTCCCCTATTATTAAAAACCGTTTTTTTTTTTTTTTTTTATCATAAATTTATTATATTATTATAATTAATTTCATTATTATTNTCTTTAAAATCTGGAAAATTGTGTACATTGTAACTTTTGGCTCTTCCGCCAAAAACGTTGCCGACCCCTGGTATAGGGTATACAGTGCACACTAGTGCACCCTTTTGAAATTGATATCCATAATAAATTAAACTAGAGGTCCATCGATATTTTGGTCGTGGTAATCAGGCTTAAAAATTCGGTTTTTTTTTTATTTTTTTAGATTCTGAACGGAGCAAACAATGTATTTGTTTTACAATGATGTTTATTATTATTATTATTTTTTATGTGGACATTTTTTTCTACCAGAAAGCATACTCCGATTTAGTTGAAATGTTCTCTGGATGGTACTTTAAAGAAGTCATTTTTTAAAATTCTCATTAGTATTCGAGATAATAGATTAAAAAAAGATTAAAAGGTTTAAAATAAAGTTGTCATTTGCAACCGTTTTTATTTATTTATCTTTTGTTATTAAGGTTTTATTAATTTATAATCTTTTTTAAACAATCATTGTCAGGGAAACGCACATTGTTGTGATCGTTTTACCATAATATGACATATATATTATTGACAAAGCAACTCTATTAACTGAACTCCGCTCAGAATCGTTTTTTCGTTAGCAATGGTTAATTGTCGCTCACAGATATACATTAAATTCCCGTCTGTATCCTACCTTTCCAACTTCCCATCTACAAAAGCGGCTGCACCCACGTGCGTCCGTTTTTTTTATTATTATTTAATTGTATTAATCATTTACTTAAACTTGTATAGCCGTATCGTAACACGCGTGTTTCGACTTTGAACTAAAGAAACTCGCGCACACAAATAAACATTTCAAAGTGCGTGCTTCCTAAGGGATAATTTCAGCACGAGCGCAGCAACCCGTGCTCCTACGCACATTACACTTCTTAGTGTTTAAATTATAGATAAAAGCGTTGATACCGGTGAAATATTTTATTTTCACTTGTATAATATAGTATAAGGCATTGTTTTCTCTACGTTAATTTTTATAATAACTGTAGGTATAATGTAACATTTTCCATTTGACGATTATTTACTCGAATTGAGCACGAGTGCAACACACTTCCGCAACACTGTATAGACTTTGCAAAGTAAGTTTTGTTGTATACTATATAAACTATAATAATTAATTAAATAGGTAGTGCTTTATATTTTGACACACTATACACAGTGTTATAATACAGGTACACCTACCTATTTATCGAAAGAGAACGGAAACTTAGTTTAAATTTATAATTCTGGGTATATAGTTACCGATTTTATTCGTAAGTTTATATAATAATATCTGAACGTATAATTCTGCGTAGGTAGATAATATATACTATAAACTTCATTATATTGA
Source organism: Cinara cedri (assembly GCA_902439185.1). NCBI lineage: Eukaryota > Metazoa > Arthropoda > Insecta > Hemiptera > Aphididae > Cinara > Cinara cedri. The sequence goes on from CABPRJ010001427.1 coordinate 1,555,634, forward strand.
AACGTAAAGTTCTCGGGTAAAATACGAGACGATTTTCCGGTTCTATATGGAAAAATCGTTTTCGGCGGGCGATCGTGATATTGATAACATCATATTGTTTGTGTTAAGAATATAAAGTTGTGTAAACAATTTTATTGAAGCGCCGTCACCTACACTGAAGTCGCACGCGGTGCAATTCGATCGATTGTAAAACACTACTCCGCCGGTGCGGTGGTGTAAAGTTCGACGAGCGCGGCGCGCATTGTAGTTGCACTCGGTGCGGTAAAAACAGCGCGACAAATCGAGGGAAAAAAGCCCGCTGTAAAAAAAGTTAAAAATATGATAATACGGGATAAGATCACGACGCGAGAAAAATCGGAATTTCAGGTGTGTATTATATAGATGACGATGGTAATCTCTCGGCGGTCGCCTCGGGGTTTTTTTTTTATTATTTTCGCCGCGGCGATGGCGACGAGGACTCGGCGAAAAAAACGGTTGGCGTTCGGCTGTTGCTACCGATAAAATAAACGAACAATCATCGGGTATATTTATTTGTGAAAAAAAAAAAAAAAAAAAAAAGGAGAGGGGAATATAATAGGAACTGTTAAAGTCAATACCGAATCGATAAGTGTACGCGATAAAAAAAAACCGACGAGTCAATCGTTTCGAAATGACACGACGGCGGCGGCGGTTTTCATTACGTCAATTACGCACACCGCTGTTATTACAATAATGATAATAATAATAATAATGATAATATGATAATGGTATGACGACTGACTGCGACTTGTTGCCGTTTTGCGTTTCGTTTTGTTAATTAACGGCGGCAAATCGACGGCAGTCTTATTGCTCGCATTTGATTCACGGCAATCGATCGGCGGCGAACGTTATTATAATAACGGCAACGGCAAAGGTGGGCGGGTTCGTGTAGAAAAAAATCACGAACGCGGCGTTTTTTCACGTTCTATTTGGTCCAAAAGCAATACGACGCCGCACACGAGAGAATAATAACGCGCAACAATAATAATATCGCGGGCCGTAGCCGTGTCGCGCAGTCATTTCAGATTGCGTTTTTATACGTATATATATACCTGTACCTCGCAAACGACTTGTCCCGCAAAACGCCGACGAATAAAACTTTCGGATGCCATTTTCGACGTCTTTGTGCCGTTTGCGCCGCGCTATTTTATTATTCCGGCTATACATGTACATATACGTACAGGTCGATTCTCTTATTGCGAAATTTGTCGTGGGTGTTTTTTCTCTGTCAGACATCGTGTGCCGATGTTTTCAAAATGTTACCCCATTATTATTTCGTTTACACCGTGTAAACACGTGATATTACACAACAATATTACATAATATATTATTATCAGGTTTCGGGAATTCTATATACGTGCTATGATTCCCGGGAAAAAATTAGTCTTGAAAAAAGAGCTTGAATACTTCATTTTGTCTAAAAAAAAAAAGGGCGATTAAAACTATGAACACAATTCATATTGTCATTTTTACGCTTTTAGCATTTAAAAAAAAATTTGTTAAAAAAGATTGAAAGATTAAAAAAATTTATTTATTTTTTGTTACTAAGCTTTTATCGTTTTAAATCTATTTTAAACAATCATCGTTGTCATGGAAACGCACATTGTTGTTATCATTTTACCATAATATGACATATATTTTTGATAAAGCAACACTATTAACTGAACTCCGCTCAGAATCAGTTTTTCATTAGCAATGGTTTATCGTTACTTAGAGATATACATTAAATTCCCGTCTGTATCCTACGTTCCTAACTTCCCATCTACAACAGCGGTTACACCCACATGCGAAGTATATCCGTCCTTTTTTTTTAAAACGATTCTAAGCGAAGCTCGCTCAATAGTATTGAGCAACTTTTTCAACAATGTGCGTTTTCACGATAACAATGATTGTTTAAAAAAGATTAGAAGATAAAAGTAATAAAAACGAAATATAAACATAAACGGTTGCCAATTTGAGATCATTGTAACCGTTTCCACAGCATTCTGCTAGATTTTATGTTAAGCCAAAACAAATGTGCAAATACTTGAAGTCCTGAACCCTGATTATCGTCAACTATATAGATTAACAAATCATCTGATATTCACAGTTGCATAATTGGTATACTCAAGAGAAGGGATTCAACCCCGCCCCATTGGCCGTGTTAAATACAAAAAAAATAATAATATTAACTGTATTATAATGATTAGCATTGGACAATGAACACGAATGGAAAAAAATAATTACTAAAAATTTTCAAATTCAACGAAGTACAAATAATTTTATTTACTATACAGCGGTGGTCAGAGGACAATATCAAAAGGAAGGGAGGAAATAAGGGAGGATAATTTTTAAAAACTGTTATTTTTCACATAGTTTTTTTTTTAAAACTATAATTTAATATACAGATTAGTTTTTAAGTATGTTTATCCTATTTTTATTGTTAAACTAAATACAATTTAGACTTTTGAAATTTTTAAATGCAGTGAACAACGATATTTTTGCATACTTAGATTTTTCACAACATTTAAGGAGTATCCTGTAACGACTTCAGTTTTAAACTTTGTAACTTATAATGAACGTCCAATTATATTTTGAAACATTTGTATACACAGAATACGTACAAAATAAAAACTACGTAGAAAAACTCAGAAATATAAAATTCTTATAAATAACTTAAAAATCGCGAAAATGCTTTGAACATTTTACCGAGTCTAGAAAAGTGTAATACAAAACTTTTTACGATAATTTTCAATTAGTTTATAATATAAAATCAAAATCGAAAATAACGAAATCGTTTATTTCGTAAACTTTCCCGCATTTCCCATTGGGTATTTTCTGGTGTTTCCAAATTATTATGAAAACTGTTTGAAAAGTAAAAAACATGACCTCTTTAATACACCAACTAAATCAAAATTCAACGAATAAAGGTCTTCTATTAATTTTTAATTAGAATACGTTTTCTGGTAGAAAAATTGTCGCACGTGCATCATAGTAAAACATATTGGCTACAACTCAGAATCTAAAAATAATAATTTTCTAATGGAAATTTTCCGTGATTTGAAATATCACAGTATTATTCTCGGTGTCGATATAATCGTCAAAGATTTGTGGTTTCCGTATTCGGATTGCTAATTATATTATTTTATGTATATTATATTATTATTATTATTATTATTATCAGATTGTATTATGGTCTTTCCCGTAAAATCTCGATTATTTCCTCGAGAGAGTGTTTACTGTTGGCCATAATTCGACTATGAACACTATTTAAAACGGAGAATAATTACTCAAGCTACAGACTTAATTAAAAAAAAAAAAAATCAAATTTTCACCGCAGAATAAAGTGAACTCGGGTGGTGCGCCGTCGACTTTATTCGTTTGATATTACAAACAACAACGGAAAAGTCATCGTTATCTCAAAAGCAGATGGTTAAAAATTGTCCAATTACTTTTTTCGTAATTTTCACATCGAAAGACTAAAACCGCTGTTGCGAATACTCTGGGCTCTACGGTGAAAAATTGCTTTCTCAATCGGGTCCACGGTGCGAGTATAGTTTTTTAGCTCGCGCGAAACGGATTTCCGTCAATATCCGTGTCAATCATTTCACGAACACGCGATTAGCACTTGTGATAACGACACCGGGATTGCTCGCGCGCGTATCTAAAAGTGAATTTGAATGACGTCGAGGCGACGGAATTTCATTCCGCCGAAAATGTCGACAAAACCGCTCGCGCGCGGGGCCCTTAAACACGGGGGCCGCGCCTTCGCACAAGCGTCAGGTCGCTGAATCGCATCGCGACGGGACGTCGAAAAACGTCGGACCGCAACGGCCGAACAGCTACGACGACCGCCGCAACGGCCAGTGAGAGAAATCGGAAATCTAACGATTCGCCCGAAACCTCCGCGGACGGTGTACTCGCGGCTACGCGACAAAAGAACCGCCCTGTATAAAAACCCCCGCGGCACGCGTTCGCCCCCGGGGTTACGACCGTACACTCGACTCGTCGGCAGCGCACACGAATCACCGCGTTGTCCCGGGCCGACGCTGTAGTATGTGTAACGCGTATAAATACGCACACGCGCGTGTGCAACGGAGACACAAACCGACGCCTTACATGATATTATTGTTGTTCGCAGAGATTTATATTGTTGCGTGTGCGTCCGCGCACATACGTATACAGAACAATAATAATAATAATAATCGAACGTATGGTATAACGCTGCGGATATAATATAATATAATATTCATTCGAACATCGCGGCGTATCCTTGAGGCTCCTCCGTCGGAACCGTTACGGTCCGTCGAGTATTATCTTTTATTTTATTTATTTCTTTATTTTTTTTTTCTGTTTTGTTCTTGTTTATTTCAAAGAGAGACCGAATAATTTCCTATGTGCCAAAAACACGTCTCCGGGCTAGACGAGGAGCGGCACAGGTGGTGGGAGGAGGGGGAGGGGCAGACAAATAAATACCGATCCGAGCGTTGTATTCTTTTTTTCTTTTTTATTTTTTTATTATTATTCCAGGAGGATCTATAATAACCTAGAAAAAGAGAACGACAACGAGCGTCCGTATAATATAATAATAATAATAATAATGAGGAAGTAGGTAAATATCGACGCGGCGGCGGTGAAAAAAAAAAAAAAAAAAAAAACATCAGCTATATCTGATTGGATTTGTCGGCGAAAAAAAAAAAATGCGAGAAAAAAATCGGTCCGTGTCGAAACGTCGTCGTCGTATTATCTTTGTTTTTGATCAGGCGAGTTCCATTATTAATATGTTTTATATACGTAGAATTTTTTTTTTTACGCTTCTTCGAACCGTGTTATAAACGACGTTTCGATCTGAGATACCGTGTATACCGCGCGCGCGCGCTCGCGTGTGTGCGATGTCCTCCATACGATATCCGTGCTGCAGCTACTGCGGGTTTGGACGTATTGCCGACGAAGAAACGACGGCGGCGCCTGCACATTGTACGAGGTACACGTATACCGTAATTCGATTTTATTTTTCGGAATTTTATCCCACACACAAGGCTGTAACAACAATAATAACGTAACGCCTATAGAAATGTCGACCTTCGACCGAATCCAATCCAACTGCCGGCGTACCGGCAGTCCCGCCGAAAATACGAATACCGTCGGCCGCGTGCGGTTAACAGCGCTGTGCCTACCGCACGTGTAATGGTAACGCGCTCGTGTGACGACAAACACCGCGCGGCGCAAACAACGGGATGGCACTCGGGCTGCTGCGCCCTTTGATAGATTATCGCGATAAAAACCGTATCGGTGCGCAGAGGTAAACCGTACAGAGTATCTGGAATCTGTGTAAAGCGCGTGATAAGTAAAATCATTGCGGTACACCTGTGTATACCTGTACCATAACCCTCGTACATCCGCATCCGCGTTCGGCTAAAATCGCCTGCCGAGGCCGAGACGTTAGGGCGGATATCGCGTACGACTTTGTTACAAAACTCGGCGTAAACAACACGATTATAAATGTTTTTTTTAAAAAAATACGCGAGATATGAAACGGAAATAAATTACAAAATGACCACAGACGAGATTATTTTAAATACAATTAAATGACCGTGTATGAAGTCTTTGAGAAGAACGGAGAACAGCGAATAGCAATGTTCGAGAGAAAGGTACACTCGGGAAAATATACGGGGATCACACACTTTACTACCCACGTATGCGAATGGAAGAAATCACGCAACGACGGACTTGAAAATCTATATCAACCGATTTCAGTTATAGTAAAAGAGATTAGAAAACGAACAACGCTGTGGGCAGGGCATACCTAACGGTAACACGGTTCGACGGTAGGAAAAATGTTATTGACAAAGATGTCCTCGGGGAAGACGGTTAAGACATGGGAGGGCCGTGTGAAAAACGCAGACTTGGTACGGTAAAACAGTAATTGGACAGTCAATATAACAGTGGATAAGTGGATACAGCGACAACCAGGATATCGATCGAACAAAGAAGAAGAGATTGTTCGATGTGAAATTACCTGAATATTATTAGTTTACATGGCGATAATAGTTTCCGCACAAAGGTTATTGCGATGAAATCAAATGTGGTTTTTTTTTCTAAATATTATTTTACTTGGCTTTTTAACTTTTCATACAAAGTGATTTTGTTGGTAGAATCGCGAATATATAAAACAATTAGATAACTGACTCTATATGAATAAATCTGAAGCTTGGCAACCATATACCCAGAGGGGAAAATATCGTTGATTAACCAATAAATTATTAATTGTTTATACCGTGCGTTTCGTGGTAAATATATTTGTTTCTACACCGTCATATGTTTCATGGTGTAAACAAATATGACACGGTTTAATCAATGCGATTCGCCTTTTCGGTTTACGGCTGCCAATCTCGTATACCTCTCATGGGACTATCTAAAGCTGTATCATTAATCTGTGGGTAGAATAATATTAATAATGTCGTCACTTAATAGGTTAAAACACGCCCAATATCCCATGGTTCTCAACTTTTAAGGAGAACAATAAAACTGGTTTATTCGCAATAGATAATTTCTGAATTTGTATTTATTATAAACTCACACACTTCCACGGAATATTTATGAAAAACTCCCTACCTATTCATACGGCGAACGTAGAGCCAAACAATACTGAGATACAAAGCATTCAACGATTTTTTTTTTAGCGAATATTCACTGTGAATCCACTCCGCCTTCCTTAAAGTTCCTGGCTGTAGAACAAACATTTTCTCTTTAACTATTCGAATTATCAACAATGGGAAACCATACCTTCAGTCATAATGTTTTGTTACAAATGCTATTCTCATCAGTTTTGAAAATCAAAAAATAAACAGAGGGACTATGAAAATTAAAAAAAAAATACCACTATTACCACTCCACTCCACTCAGAATCGTTTCTCGACTGCAATGATTTATCTTTTCTTTCAATTTATAAATAAAAAATTATAATGTTTACTATTTAGATTTTGGTTAAATTACTTACATTATTAATAAGTAAGACACAAGGATAATGTGAAATACAGAAAATACAATAATGATAATAATTGATGACTGGTCAATGATAAATATTACATTTCGAAAAAAATTAACGATTGATCTGAGTAGGTGACACGTGATTTTGATAATATTATTCTTTGAAAAAAGAGATGTACCGTTCCAATATAAATAATTACAGGATGTTAAAGGAAAAATTGTAAAAGATTCCCTGCGCTTCCTCCCGATTCAAACACTTGAATCTACTTCATTCGTTTACCGTGTATTTTCTGTTAGACGTATAGTAAAGAAAATATCGTTCAACTGGGTGTCCAGTGAAGTTAATGCAATTTTCGGCAAAAAAAATTCTTTAAAAAAAAATACACCGAAACATTTTAGACACGGCAGCTGTTATCGTTTATGTGAGCACTCTGATCTCCGAGCACAACCCGTTCTCTTTGTGATTGTGTTAAGTTCACCAAACGACGAAGCCGGAAATTTGAAATAAGAAAGCGCGGCGCACCAATTCAATTCGGCCAAAACCTCATAAAATATCCGTGGTTGTATCTTATTGAGCGACGACATTCCGCGTCATTATGTCGTTTTTAACAGCGTCCGTCGACTATACAAGTATTATTATTTGTTATTATAATCCTCTGTTCGGGCACTATTTTATTTTTAAATTTTAAATTATTTTAATATTATATTCTTAATGGAACTACGAGCGTGAATTTCCTGTAGTGAAAAATACACGGCACGCATACTAAATATCAAGCGTTATTATGCCGTCAGACTGCCGCACAATAGTTGTACAAACTGCAGCGAGTGTTCACAAAAACAGCGATTGTAAAGCGCATAAAAATACGTAAAAACAAATATTAATATTATTGAACTCGAGATTGAACGAGTAGGCATTCGCGTGTTTCGGATACGTAGTTCGCTCTTTTATATAAACAAAAACCGTCGCGGAGTGCGGTGTGAGATTTTGTCGGTGTGAAAAATATGTTAAAAAGGTGCCTACACTCGGAAACGTGCAGCGGTGCACGATAATAATATAATAATACGCGGACTTTTCAAAAGGTACACTCGAACGATTAATTATTATTGTTTGTAACTTACATTTTCTAGCGTGTAACTGCAGCAGTATGTAGTGTACTGATATAGGGTGGGTACAGAGTAAAAACATAAACAAAACAAATGGTAGGTATTTTTTACGTTTTTTATTTTTATTTTTTTTTTTTTTTTGTTAATACGTTTCACGCGCGCAGCACACACGCACACACACACACACACACACACACACACACACACGTTAAAAGTTAAAGAATAAAATAATTATCGTAGCGCAAAAATAATAAACGAAATATTTATATTGTTAGAAAACACGACGTGGAAATCCCGAGCTTCGGGTTACATATAGAAAAACAAAAATAAAATAAAAAAAACTACCGGGCATTAATTATACTACCGGACCGAATGACGTACGGTTACGCGTGTGGAAACTTTTCTTTTTGTGCGCGCGAACATTTTATGGAGTTTTTGTTGTGCGCGTATAATTGTTCTAATGGAATTTCTCTCGAAGTGTGCGAAAAAAAAAAACGAAAAAACCAAAAATAATTTAACGTATTATTTATACTACCTACCTACCGCAGTGGCAGCGGCAAATTGTGTATCCACGCCGAAACGCCCACAAAAGATATCGGTCAAAACGCACAAACGAGACGTGTACGCGTCACCGGCGGAATAAAAAAATTTAAAAAAAGATAGGTTCGCCGATTTTCCAACAAAAGCGAAAAGTGCGTTCGGTTCCCGTTTCCAACTAATTACAATAATTTCGCGAAGTGGCTTTTTCTTCTTCTTCTACGTTCTCTTTAAGAGTTTCCGTCACTTCGGCCACTTGTTTTTATCTTGACCTTCTTACACCCGGCGTTCAACTATTTCCATCACCGTTGACGGACATTTTCCTGTACACTTTCAACACTAGACGGTTATGAAAACGTTTATACGTACTTACAAGGACGTATTTAATGGGCCCCGGGCGCCGTATTTGAACGGGGCGTCATAATCCTTTAAGACACGGTAAAATAGCAAGTTTTTTCCTGTCAATATTTACCCCGTCCCGTGGTTTACGTTCGTTCAACAGCTCGCTAAAATAATGCGTTTTGAAAACCAGAGTGTACAGTATGAAATGTAAAATGCACAGCTCGAGATTCCAATGTGTAAAAAACATGTTCTTATGAAAGAACACTAAAACACAGTACCTCGGGGCGTTAAAAATTTAAATATTTCTCTGGGCGTCTACCGATAATTTACATTTTCGAAATTGAACATTTGTTCAGCGGACAAAAATTGTTTTCATTAAATTATTATTTCAAATTGACCTCTGATCGCGTTTATGCACATTAAAATAACATTTAATGACCGATAGTAAAGATTTTCACCGTTCAATACTGATTTTTGTAAACGCAAAAGTAAAATAAATCGTCAGATGTAAACGGATTGTTTATTAGGCGGGAATTTGCCGAGAAAGTCGGAAGTGTTGGCGGGCGGGAAAATCAAATGTTTCGCAATGCGCCACCGGAAATCGGGACCCGATTGCCGGTGGCGCTGACCAAACTAGGCCGAACCGCGGCCTACACCGAGTATTCCTACAGATGTCTCGTGTCTTAGGGGCGTCCGTTCGACCGTTGCGTCCCCGACTGTCTGGGTCTGTGCGTCCCGCGCGCGCGGTGCGATTTCGTATAACGAGTCGGCGAAAAGACCAAGGGGAAAAAAAAGCGGTTAATACTCTCGGGGCAATATGCGCGGGGATATTACAGACGGTGAACGGGTGCCGGCCGAGAGCGCGAACAGGAAGAGCAAACGTATTTCGCGCGATTAAAATCGATCGTTTTCACAATGCGCACCCGCCGATTTCGTTCGGCTCTTGCCCGCCCGCAATCGTAATTATACCGACTCCGGGCCGCCGTTGCGCCGCGCTAAAGTGTGCAGTGTTGTTTGTCGGGCAGGTGTATGCGTAACGCGTAGCGCCTAAGGTCGTTTAGAAACCTGACTTACGTGCGCGGTGGGACGTTCCCGGACGGGACTCGTAACGGGCCACGGGACGGGCGGCGGGGAAAAAAAAAAATGCAAAACAGATTTACGGACTCGCGAAGCGCAATGTATACGGGTATATCGGATATATATATATGTATACGTTTCTCTGCCGAGAGGAAAAAAAAAAAAACAAAAACCTTTTGAAATTTTAGATTCCGAGTGTATGCGAAATGGCTTATACATTAGATTTACTACGACGCGTATTTGTTTTCCCGGGAAACCGTTTTCCGGTAAACAAAAATAAACTCCAGACGGCCAATACGCCTTCAAGGATTTTTCGCCCGGCGGTAGATGGGTTGGAGGGGGGGGGGGGGGGTGTACTTTATGAATTGCATTATGAATTTACGGCCGAAATAAATATTACGAACGGAACACACGCGGGAATTTTCAGGCTTTTTAAAAGTCAAACGGTAATAATATCGCGTCGCATTGGTATTATTGATTTTTTTTTTTTTTATTTATTTCTCTAAATAATCTAAATAATCGCCGCCGAATACAGTAAGTACGGCGCGCGCGCGCGTAATGCCGACGAGAGAGAATTCGATAACGTCGCCGTCGTCGTCGCGAGGACAGAATGCAAATCGGACGCCACGGAATTCGTAATTATTATTATTATTATTATTATTATTCCGTATTTGTATACGGGTGACGTGCCAAAATATCGTATTGGGATATTGTCGTCGAGTTGGGTGTACGTATTATACCCGCGGTGTTATAATAATAATAATAATATTATTATCGTTATTATTGCGACGACGTCGACGGGAAATTCTAACCGCCGCTTCCCGGGACCGACGGCGGCGAACAACTTCCGGAACCGTGAAGAATACGCAATTGAAATTTCCGAGAATTTCGTATTACGTCGCGACGCTCGTTCGCTTCTTCTTCGCGCCCGCGTCTCGGCGCGCCGAAAACCCGAAACCGGTACCCGGTTTCCCTTGCGCGAACCGCGAACGCGAACCCCGAACGCGATCCGATCTGAGATCGCGCGACTACTGATACAATGTAAATTAAATACAGTCGGTTCTCCTTGCGCGATCGCGGTCGGCGATCTAAATCCGATCGCGTCGCGATTAATTTGTTATTTCGAAAGAAAATTATGATATGAGTATGTGACATTCATTTACGATTGGCACTGCTGGTTGACGTTGGTCGTGTGTTTCAACAATGAGTGCTCCAATGACCAAATTTTAGCAAAGTAGAAGATGAAGTTATTGGTTTCCTTATAAAAAAAAAAAAAATGTCTAGGCTAGGTCGTCTCTTATTAAATTTAAAATAAAATCAAACCGATTACGATTTGTTCTAAAAAATTCTCGAAATTTGATTTCATTATTTTTCAAATGACCGTTGATTAGTATGTCATAATAACCTTCCGCACTTCTCTTTCTCTTTCTTCTGACGAACATAAGAGCAAAACGTCATCGTCATCTTCTTCTTCAAAAAGAATTTTCAATATATTTACGTCGTCAGATGTATGCATTATGATTTAAAAATCCGCAGTATGTTCGTTTATACCGTTCACTAGAGTACTTCACACATCGAAATATTAAGTGCGACTGAATGATGTGATATAAATTACTCTCGATCGCGACGCAAAACCGTCCGGAATAAACCAAGACGATGCGAACGCGATCTTCTAGTTCGTCGATCGCGTTCGCTGACCGCGCAAGGGAAACCGTACCAAAAGCCCGCGTGGCGGCGTCGCGCGATCGCGGTGTGAAGCCGCACGTGCGCCCCGTCGCGCAGTACGACAAATGGCGGCACCCGCCAAATACCGACGACGAACGGATAAATGACGAAATATTAAACGCCCGGAAATCGTATTGTAGTGTGTTACGTAGGTGACGGGGCGCGACCGCAATAATTCAGGACGAGATGGAAAAACGCCCGGACGTACTTACGCGCCGCGAAGAACAGGGCGTGGGCAGAGGGCCGAGCGGGTGAAAACGCGAAGGTTTTGCGGGACGGATAGGTTCGCGTGCCGAACGTAACGACAGTCGAAAAACGATTCTGTGCGGCGCGCCCGGTGTCGATTCGGCGACGAAGTGCGGGTCGCGTATTCGTCCCACTTGTAATCAGCGTATAGTTCGAAAATTGTCAAAAATAAAACCGTCACATGCTTTTGACCGTTGTTATTATTATTTTTTTTCAATTTATTAGAAAAAATATCGGGAATTTAGTAGGATTCGTTCAACACACTATAAAATTACCGCCGGGCGGAGAATTCGCATCTTCCGATGGACGATACCATACTGTCTCCGTCTTACTATGTAACGCGTGACACGGCAAAAACGTTCTTTCGCGCACCCGGTAAAACTAGCGTACTTTTGGTTTTGCTTTTGGGGAGCGCCTATATGCAGGCTTGCGTTGTATGTGCAAAAAAACAAAAAACAAAAATAACGGAAAAACGCGGCGTGGCGGGCTCCAGGAGATTATCGTCTAATCATAAGTGTACAATAGGTGTTTTTACTCCGAAATCAAAATCGAGCTAGTTCTATTTTCAGTGTGCGTGAGGACGTTTTCGAAATGTTTTATGTTGACATCCCGTATTGAAATGCTGTTTGAAAAATTCGTGGCATTTAGCAACTCGCCAAAAGCGTTTTCGAAAATATCGGGGGAAAAAAAAAAAAAAAAAAACGCGACGTATTTACCGGCCGAAAATGCGTTTTCCGCGGCGGAGAGACGGAGACGCCGCGGACGTTTTGGCGAAGCTGCGGCGGTGATGCGCTACACCGGGAATCCGAAAATTACGCGGAAAGAAACCGACGTCGAATTATGGAATACGAGGAGAAGAAAAAAAATAAAAAATAAATCGATTTATATTAGGGGGCGGAGAGGCGTTTCGGAGGAATTTAGTCGCTCATAGCGGCGGCGGCGGCGGGTCCGTAATAATAATAATAATAATAACATCATCTCCAATATTATAAATTGATGTAATAATCGTTTTTGGCCTAGCGCTGCTCGGCTCCCGGCTCCTCCTCCGCGTCTCCGCGCCGACCGTCGTAAACGCGTCTTTCGGCGCACAAAGACCCGACGCCGACACGATATTTACCTATACACCCGGCCGTGCGCGATATACAGGGTGATCGTACAGGGTGGTTTTATTCGCCGCCGTCGTCCACCGTTTTTTTCGTCTCGTTCTTGAGATTCTGAGCCGAGTTTTATAAACGAAATCGTGAAATTGTACGTTTTCCTACTCGAGTGCTATTGTTCGAAAAACCTGCTTCGAAAATCAAATCCTTAAAGTACCATCTGGGCGACTTGAGCATTCAGAAAAGTTGCTACACGTGAAGAACTGAGCAAATTTACTGGGAAAAAACGTGTCCGCGGTCTAGAACAAAGAACGGAGAGAAAGAAAAAATAAACAGCATTGTAAAACCAAAACGCTAAGCTCGGAATCTAAAACAGATGAATTGATAGTTTTACAGACCGTCTTAATACCGACCATAGTGTTGCAGCGTTTTATTTGTCAATATTTGCACTATTGGAAACCGTTAATTCCATCGACTATTACGACGGTTTTAGTGGCACGGGGCAACGAAAATAATATATTATGACGAATTTGTTTTTTTTTTTTTTTAACTATTTCAAAATACATATACGGCGTATATTATGTAGTATAATACACATACTCCGTACATACACGTATTCCGTCGATTATATTTTGTAAAAATCGAGTATCTTATGACATATACCTGTATTTTATAAACCGTTTTAGTCCCGTTCCGAGTACTATTATACGTGTCCCAATCATTTAGTGTTTTCGTAAACGTGCCTACCTATATTATTATGGTTGCTCGCCAAACAAAATCCAAATAATATTGTTATACGCGCATGCGGTTTAATCGCGAAATTACGGTCCACAGTTACTGAACGGGCTTACCAATGAATGCGGAAATGACTTTTATCGGGGAAAAAAAAAAAAAAAATGAATTAGACGACACGGCGTGATAAAACCGCCCCGATTATTTGTCCGCGAAAATATGTCCTATACAAAGATCAGACGGGTAAACTGTTGCGAAATTATAGACAAATCACCGCTAGATTTTCTATATATTGTAATAGCAATTCGTCTTGACATTTTCAAATAATTTAATAGGGGATTTTTTTTTTTTTTTTTTTGTACAGTAGTTTACCGTTGCATCGATTGCGATTACGGCCGGCTTGTATTACGAAAAGGTTGCAAATAAAACATTTTTTTTTTTTTTATAAAAGAGCTTTTTTTTTTTATTTTAAATATTAATTTTTTGAAAATATCATATTGTGACAACAGTCAAATATACTTGGAATTTTATCTTAATTATTCAAGAACGAAATATCAATTGAATAAAGTGGTTTACGGGCAGGAAAACGAAATAAATGTAGATTTAAAAAAAAAAGACTGACATACTTTACACTTGGGTGTAGTCGCTGTTGTAGGTGGGAAGTTGGAAAGGTAGGATACAGACGGGAATTTAATGTACCAGGTGTAAGCAACGACAAAACCATAATCGCTAACGTAAAAACGATTCTGAACGGAGTTCAGTTGATAATGTTGCTTTATCAACAATATATATATGTTATATTATGGCAAAATAAGTACAACAATGTGCGTTTCCGTGACAACAATGATTGTTTAAAATAGATTAAAATAATAAAAACTTAATAATAACAAAAAAATAAATACAAACGGTTTCCAATGAAAACCTTATTTTAAACCTCTCAATCGTTTTTGACCTAATTGGACCCGGTTTTCCGAATCGATATCGAATATGAATGATAATTTCCAAAAATGACCTCTCTAAAGTACCGTCCGGAGAACATTTCCTTTCGGAAAAGTCGTTACTCGAAGGTATACTTAATAATCGGACTAAGCTTTCTGGTAGTAAAAGCGCGCGCATAGAAAACAAATAAACATCATTGTAAAACCAATACATTCCTCGTTCCGTTTCGGAATGTAAAACTGCAATTACCCGTTTTGTCCAAAAGTAATACGCAAGAACTGTTTATTTTCGTTTGTTTTTTTTTTTAAGAACGATACATACATGATGTATAACAAACAAACGTCTGCGGTCTTCGCGCGACATACTCCGTCCCGGCTGTTCGGCGCGCATAAAACCCGCGGGGTTTAAGCGCGTTTTGCAAACACCGCCCGGCAATCTCGCGTAATGTAATAAAATATGCCGTTCCGAGCGCGGACTGCGACCCTCGCCGCAGACGCGATCGCTCTGTATATTGTGCAACTCCGGCGCTGGTAAACGCGACACCGCAGCCGCAAAAACTGCGTTTAAACGTATTATTATACGTTTCACTTTTGTTTTTCGCCCTTCTCGGCGGGGGCGCTACAACCCCACGGAATACCGCGTATACTTCGCCGCGTATATATTTATATATACGTGTACGTATAACACCGGTGGCCACTTTTGTACACGTGTACGTGCGTTCTACACGACGCGTCGCGCGGTATACTCTCCGGCCGCGGTACAGTAATACAATATACCGCGGTAACCGTGCGTCCCACAGACCGCCGCCGCCGCCGATAGGTTTTATAATGACGAACACGTGTGCGTGTTACACCGCGTACCGCGACCGCGGCGTATTTCGGCGTCCATTTCGTCTTGCCGTTTTCCAATCCGTCGGCGGCGATTTCCCGGGTTCCCGTCCGTCGTCACGGGCGCCTTCCCCGTCGTTTCTCGCCCGTTCTCTCCGTAACACCGTCCGTAGCCCGGCTCGGGCACGCGACGCACAACGACCGCGGCCCTGCCGTACGGGGAGACGGCCGGCCCGTCGGCCGAAAGCAACGGAATCGCAAGTACCGTCCCGAACGGCGGATCCGACACCGCGCACAGACAACAAATACAACAATCCGACGTCCGAACAGAACGGAATCGTGCAAACGACCGGCGCTCCGGCGCACGGTTTTCCGCAAGGCGCACTATACACCGGTGGACGCATCGTATCGCCACGCGAGTTTTCGCACACCGTCGCCGCGTTCTGTCGCGTTATCGACGCGGGCCCTCCACACACACACACCCCCCCCCCCCCACCCCACCACCACACGGCGATTCTTCTGCACGCTCGCCCGTTCGTTGTTCGCCAACAGTTTCGCGGCCGGTTTCCCCGAGATTTTTTTCGCCGGTCGAACGCGGACTCGAACGATGCAGACAACAACGCGCACCTACCGGTATAAACCGCCGCGGCGTAACGGCTCGCTCGGCGTGCCCGCCACACGCGTATGCACGCGATATTTTCGTGCGCGGCGAGCAGCGTAAAAATATTATATTATCGCGTCCGTTTTCGGGGTGCTCCGGTGCGCGCGCGGGGACACGCGGGATATTGTTATTCGGCGTGCGACCGGCGGAGAGGCGTCTGTCGGCGACGGCGGCGTACGAAACCGAACGCGGTATTCGAGGAGTGACGACGACCCCCCGGACCGTTCGCGGGTTCGCGGAGCCCGAAATCGATTCCGGACCGACTGTTATTGTAATAATACTATACGCGCGGCGGCGGCGGCGGCGGCGTCGTCCGGCGGCGGCGGCCGGGACCCGGCGAAAACGATAATTATTATTATTATTATTATTATTGTTATTATCATCGTCATCGGTATTGTTATCATTATTTATTTCGCGGTCGCCGCCGGGTCGTAATACTCGCGAGCACACACGCCGCCCGCCGGCTAGCGTTTCGTACGTTACAATGACGACAATAAACGTTTATTCGTTTACCGCGTTACGTTTTCCGCGCGGCCGCGCCGTTATTGCCGCCGTATTGTGTGCACGCGCGATTATTGCGATTATTGTTATTATTATTATTATTCCGAAAACGCGGGCGGCACGCAAAGTTCCGAATATTCCGGAATCGTATCGGGCGATAATATATTCGCGAGACCCCGGGCGATATCACGGCCGGCCGAAGTGCGGTATCCCTCACACGGTGCGTTGCCGGCCGACGCGTTCCGGAATCCGGATTTCCGGTCTGATCCGCAGATCTCGATTTTTATATTTTTTTTCGTTATTATCTGTGTAGCGTGTACACACATTCTGTACAATACGAATGTTGTACGATATCGGATCGATCGGCAATCGACTCAACGCGATCCATGACCCACGTAACAACAAATACGACAGGGTTTTCGAATTTTTCACAATTGCTCAACTATTTTGATAGTCCAGAGATACTTGAGTAGTAACTTCAATCGATACACATTTTGTGGGCGATTAAAGAATTTTAGAAATAGTTTCAGTTAAGAAAAACAAATTATAAATAAAATAATACCTAATTGTTTTTTAAACACTTAATAATCCGCATTTATAGTATAATCCGTATATCCGGATCGGTATTTAAAATACGGATTGAAAGTAATAGTTCGGATTAAACGGATTGTAACGTTTGTTTCGATCCGGATTTGGTACTCAGTACTAATGTATAGTGTATTACACGGGCACAACTAGACTACCGACTTTGGGGGGGCGTTAAAATTATGGACCCGTGGTTAAAAACCCGCGGAGGTTGTGCCCTCGAAATCCCCTTTGCACCACTCTTACAACAGTCTACTACGCCTTTTTTTTTTTTTTTACAACGTGTGTACATTATACAAATACATCATAAGAATTTTAACATTATTTTTCGTACATTGCACACATTTCCCAGGTGGGAAATCTGTATTTTCTTCCGCTCGTTCATTATGAAAACAATGCTAAAATATTTAGTCGTTTTAGAGGTGCTGTAGGCCCCCTAGCACACCCCTCCCCCCCTAGTTTCGCCTATATTACATTACGATGTTATTATGCTAGAGGTTTCGATTGAAAACGCCAATCGATTAGAACATGAAACGCGTTTTGTACTCGCGCGCGTTTATAATGCACGTGAATGTTTTCCGTCCGCGTTTACCGGTATTTTCGTTTAGAGTTTGTTCGCACGATTACGCATTGAAAATAACGTGAAATACGCGTGTACGCGTGAAAACGTGTGTGTGTGTGTGTATACGTACACCTACTCTTGCATACGCACAGTGAAAAATAGTCTGGGCGTCGGACACGTTTCCCGTTGACGAGACTGCGAAAATAACGTAATTCTCGAATCGGTCACGCCGACTTGGAAGTCTGCTATCTACTCGCGGTGGCTTTTCGATGACTTCGGGGGCGGACGTACGTCGGCGAGGTTTAAGTTTATACTTACTTAGGGTACTATATATATAAATATTATGATTTCCTGGAATTCGTATCTCGGGCCGTGGACGCGCGAGGCAGTAGGTTTGTATATTAATTCGGATGGCGAAGCCGACAGGTGTACAGCGGGCCGTCCCCCGCGTGCCGTTTCGTGTTCGTGCGTAATAATAATAATTCTAGATTCGCGTTCCGAAAATTTCCATCGGGTTTAGATCGGCTTAATCTGATTTTTATTTTTTTTTTCTTCTAAGGTTTCGCGCGGGCAAAACGACCCCGTCGCTAAAACAGTGTCGAGTCGGCTGTATACGGAAAAACACATTGCGGGCATAACTTTTGCACGGGGGGAAAGTTCAGCGAGAAACACTTTCCCCTCGAGAAAACGTTTCAAAATGAACAGACGAAATACGCACATTACATAAAAATAAAAAGGCAATGAGGGGAAGCGAACGTCAAATATCCTCACGGGCGTATCGTGTATACCACCCCTATGTAATGCTCCTGGAAAAACAACGCGCGTTTTGGAATACGCACTCGCGATAACTGCAGTATTCGCCCGAATACGAACCGAATAACATTTAAATCCGTATATAAGATTTAAAATTCTAATACCAACAGAATGTAATACAATTTTGGAATAGAAAAAAAACATGCACATACTTCACATTGTCACGAAATTGGCACCTCTGTAAGAAAAAATATTACTCGTGTCTAGTACAGTTAAAAATGTTTTTAAGATTCAGAGTGGAACGAAGAATGCATCAACTTTACAACGATGTTCATTTTTTTTCCTTTGGATAACTTTTTTACCAATAATTTTGCTCCGATTTACAATAATAGCACTTTTTCTGAAAGAAAATCTGACTGGGGTGGTACCTTAGGAAAATCATTTTTTAATTTTCTCAGGAGTTTACCCAACAAATTGGAAAAACCGGGAAAACGGGTACATTATTAAACATATATTATCAAAGAAAATATTTAATGCATACCTATGTAATTATTTCACTATATAAAATGACATATATATATATATATATCGTTGACAAAGCAACACTATATCAATCAAATTCCTCTCAGAATCGTTTTTTTCGTTAGCCATGTTTAATCGGTGCGTACAGATATGCATAAAAAAATTTCCTCTTTATTACCTTCCCAACTTCTAATCTACAACAGTGGCCCATCCACGTGCGAAGTGTGTCCGTCTTTCGAAAAATTGTATGAATGTTCGGATTAGCTGACTCAGTCATTATATATTTTACTTTTTCCAAGCATGGACTCGACTTCAAATGTAACACGAATATACATTAATTTTTCTCTTTCAAGTATAGGGGTCAATATTAATGTGCGCACCAAATTGTGCTAAGTGAAATCCCTAACCGCCTGCAACACGGTATAATTATTCATAGTCGCCTATTCCATTTAAATGGCGGTGATTCGAAATTTGTTCACCGTTGATTAGAGCCAATAGAAAACAAATCGGCTTTTATTATACTCAGATCGGCACACTGCGAAGAAATTTCGAGTTTTTCGCAACGATTCCTCGTTTGAAACGCGACAAAACATGATTTTTTAAATAGTACGTCCATCGCTCGCACCCGAATCCCCGACATTTTTTCAATGTTTCTAATCATTTTTATGGGTTCTTTCTTCGGAAAAAATTTACCATTATAAGCATCCGCCCCATTCTCGCAAACGGTTTTCTTCTTCTTCTTCTTCTTCTTTGAACGGCCTTTGAAGACCAGAGCTCCAAACAAATATTTATTCATTTATTTCTGCCACTCGCTTTCTCTCCGTCTCTCCATCTTAAGCGTGACCTTCCTCGTGCAGATCCCGGTTGGGTTGTTTTCTTTATTACAGTTCTAATTATTGATGCCTATTTTCTCCATGTAGTTATCCTGCCTATTTCGTTCTTCTCGCTAAAATTTCTTTTGCGACGCTAGAGCGTGTTGATAAAATACCGGAGTTTTCAATTATGTCTTATTATTATCCTCCATTCCTCAATCCGAGCGTCCTTGCGCGACCCGAAAAAAAACGATTTGTCTTTCGAAAACTTCCGGCTTTATATTCGTTTCGTTTTTCCGAAAGACCGTGTTTCTGAACCATTTAACGCCACTTGCCGGAATCAACGTCAATCTGCACTTTTAAATTTATCGACGCGGCTTTTGAGCTTAGCAGAGGAATCCCAAACCGCAGCAACAGCTATTACCGTCCGATTATAGTAATAATACGACGTTTACAACGACGACGGGTTTTTTTTTTTTTTTTTTTTTATCGCGGTAAACAGCCACGCTCTTACATTATGCGAGTATAATGTGCAGTATTATTATTATGATGATGATGATGTTTGACTCCGCGGTGTCCACGTGCTCCGTGTCGCTCGTACCGTACATATTTTAGTGCATATATATTATATACACGTAAGTATAATACACCTATCACCGGTCCCCTCAAATGTATGCACGTCCTGGCTTTAAGTACGTATAGGTATATCACGCCCGTATATTTTCGAGCTCCCTGCGGCAGCAGTGAGTGCAGAAGAGAGAACTTTTGATACTTAAGTGTAAAACGTGTCGTATCCACAACGGCGGTGGCGGCGGCGACGACGGGCGAAAGTGAGATCGCCACTGGAGAATACAAATTCGTTTTATGTAAATTACGTCCTCTTTTTCTTTTCCGTTTTTCAGTATATATATATTTATATACGCGTATACCTACGCACAGCGCAGCACCAATTTAGATAATGGTCGTGCATAAACAAATTTCAAGACATTATTATTCTTTAAAAAAAAAAAAAAAAAAAAAAAACAGACTACTACTCTTTTTCTTTCCGCGCCACACCGGGTTCGGCGGATACCTACCTGAAAAAAAAAAATAAATAAATACGACTAGATTTTTTTTTTTTTCCCCGAGACGTCAGATTTACCTCCTCCTTCTCCTCCTCCCACTCCTCTCTCGTCGTCTCTCTCGTCGTCTTCGTGGCGTCCATATCCTACCCGTTCCCGCGTACCCATATAATAATACGTATATACGTACATACTTTACCGCAGCGCAGCAATACACTCTTGTATTCATGGTGGTTTTTTTTTTTACTTTGCGAATTTATTACGGTCGTGCATCGCTCCTTATACATGTACAGGGGAACCCGCAGAGCATCAGATATATACAATATTATACGCAGGATGTATACTTACCGCGCGGTGTTTTAAGTGTATACTGTATATTATAAATATTACAATATTATTATAACGGCGCTGTATTATTATTATAATATTATACACATATATATATATATATATAGAGAGAGAGAGAGAGGGGGAGAGAGAGAGAGAGAGATAGAGAGAGGGAGACGGTGAGAGCACGTTTCCATATAATATTCCGCGGATTTAACGCGTTTAAAAGCCGTGCAGCGTATTACAATATCAAACGACGGCTAATAACGATATTATATTCGTAATGAAAAAATAACGATATTAAGCGTATACGTGTATAACATTACACTGTGCAGGCGCGCAAACAATCGGCCCGCGCAAAAATCGTTTTTCCAAACTAATTTCGTAACTTTTTAATGAGTTTTTCCCCTTTACGGGCGCGCCGTCGTCGCCGAGAACCGGCCGCGGGAGAAGACGCGCGCGTAAATATATTGCGTTAGGTTTTTTTTTTTTTTTTTTCCCGCCTTTCCGGTAAAAGTTATAGTCGACGAATTTTCGCGCGAGATATTTTCAAAAGAAACGCGCGCGAAAATAAAAAAAAATAGCATAAAAAAATGAAAGACGCTGGGGAAGAAAGGTGAAAGAGTAGGCGGTGAGGCCAATTTCGAAAATTGTTCAGCAGAGCAAAAGTTCTATGCAGCTGTACACGCGGACTGTCACAGCGCATTTTTTTTTTTTAACCGACCCGTCCGATATTTCACCTTCAATATTATCCGACTGAAACCTTTTTTCGCCGAACGGAACTCAACATTCGATATTAGTGTCAAACGAACCCTTGGACGGAAGGTATACGGTTATTTTAAAATCGAGAGAATTGGCTGTTACTTTTTTTCCTATCCCGTGACCTTTAAACTATTAAAACGATACGACTTTACGATTTTTGTCTGTACAAAACGTTTTCTTTAACCGTTATCGCAGTCAAAACTATGCGCATTTCACACCGTGGGGTTAAGCTACTGTGTAGTTGTAGTTTGAAACGCGTAGAGACGATATCGGTTCGTTTCGCTTACATACTGAAAGTGACGATTAATGATTACAACCAAAAAACAATTCTGAACGAAGACCGATATACTTCTGAGATTATAATATATTATACCCTGACGCATAGTCACGAAATTACAACGAAATCGTCATGTTGAAAAAAAAATTTCTCCGTATAAAATATTAGATTGTTTTGATTTTCAACTTATTTTTTTTCCGAATTAAAACTGGAAATTGCTTCCTTGTAGTCTCAAACTAACCCAAAGAAAATTTGAGTACAAAAAAAAAAAAAAAAAATGATTAGAACTTGGTCATATTATTTAGTTTTTCCATTTAAACAACATAGGAAAGTAACGGAAAGTATACTTCCAATCAAATCAAATTTACTCATTGAGTTCGATAGTTATGTGATTATACATAATTGTATCTTAATGATCACAAACATATATATATATATATATGATTCACTCAGAATCAAGTGAAATTTTACTGTTATAAGAATAGCTCATTTGTATAAATCTATACAATTTAAGTTTTATAACTTTTGTATTCATATTATAAAGTTGTATAACTCAGCTACTTTTTGAACAAACATGTGCAAATAAGGTTAACTTTGTAAGTTATGAAAAGACCTTGCTATCGGTCCTTGGTTATAGATCAGCTGCATAGACTATAATGAATTGAAAATAAAAAAAAAAAAAAATCCGGGAATTAGTATAGATTTTATACAAAAGATTTTGGGGTAAGTTTGAGACAACAATGAAGTTATTTTCAGTATTAATTCGAAAAAAAAAAAAGGTTAAAAATTAAAACAGCCTAATATATTATACATTATCATATTTCGGGATCGAGCGTCGAAAACGGTTTTTGTTCCGATCGGTTGTCATTATGGAGTCGGGCAATCGGTCATAGACAATAAAGAAACGAATGAGTAATTGTAGTTTTTTTAACCCCAGACTATTGGAGAGAGAGAGGGGGAGAGAGAGAGAGAGAGAGAGAGAGAGAGAGAGAGAGAGAGAGAGAAAGAGGTAGCACAATAGGACGACTGTTGGAGAGGGATAGCGCGGAAAGGAGACCGAGTATAAATACTGATATAGATACGTGTCCATTTTTTTTTTTTCTTGTCACTATCCATGTACGCGTTTTGGAAATTAGCCCGACCATATCAATGTAATTACGTTTTAATTTGTTTTTTGTTTTTTTTTTTTTTTTTTTTTGAANTTTAATTTTTTTTTTTTTTTTTTTTTTTTTTTTTTATGAAATAATATGATCATGCCGGCGGCGGATAGTCATCGTGCCCGACGACGTAATACTCGTATGCATATGAGTCACTACGTATACAAAACGCGTAGTACGTATAGAATAATAATAATAATAATAATAATAATAATAATTTCGTCGTGCGGCTAAATAGCGGCGACGGCGTGATCGTCGTAGCCGTCGCGTATATATATGAAAAAAAAAAAAAAAAACTCGGCGTACCGTAGAGCCAGGGCCCCGGAGAAGAGACGATCGTAGAAAATAATATTACATATAGGTATTATACACACACACACATATAATGTCGTTTTATTAACAACTGCGCAGGAGAAAATATACCGCGGCGGTATAGACACGTATATAATGCCTCGGATCAAAAGTTCACGACACGCGGCCGAAACGGGTATTAATACCAATTGAATGTTATATATATATATATGTGTGTGTGTGTGTGTGTGTGTGTGTGTGTATGTGTACGGTATTATTTTGTTTGACCTGCATGCAGTCAATACGGTCCGCCGGATTTACTGCGTCGTCGTGTGTATACAGTAATACGATTTCGGAAGAAGAAATGAAAATAGGTTCCATAAAAAAAAAAAAAAAAAAAAACACACAAAGGAAATCGACTGATATAATAATACGGACTAAAGGGGGATTCGCGCTGTATATACGAGTGTATATATATATATAGAGAGAGAGAGAGAGAGCATTTTGTACGTTACCTACCTCGCGTAGTTAACCAATCAGCGACGAGTGTGCGATTTTTATTAAATATCGATCGAAATATAAATACATTTTGGCAGTTACGGAGAAAAGAAAAAAAAAAAACGCTCGCAATCCGTTTATCGAAAAAGTCGGAATTTTAGACGCGACTTTTCGATAACACGACGGACGGACAGCGTGTGTAAACGTTTCGGAAACGGCGGAATTATCGGTTGCCGGGTTGAAAAAAAAAATGGTTACTGTTCGGATTATTTTCGGAACGTAATAGTTTTAACATGTGCAATTTACCGCGGGAAAATACACGGGATCGTTCCCGTTCTCGCCAAAACCAAATGTAAATCTTGTTAATCAATCGAAATCCGTTTTCGAAATTAAAATCCGCCAACGCCAAACCCTATAGGGTTTTCGCCTATGGCTTTTTGGGTATTTCGTTCGACGACTGCGCCGACGACGTAACGTACGGCGATTTCTAGTGGGTTTTCTGTATAGACAGTCCCGAATCCGTGTAAAACGGGAAGCAAATCGTTTGTAAATTCTGTTTTCATTGTTAAAATCATTACAGTTTTACCGACTGTTCCGTTTGTTTGCCTGCCCGCGGGAATCGATTCGGCAATCGGTAACCGCGGCTTATTGTGCGTGTATACATTGTGTGGTGTTGTTTTCTTATCATTCGTACAGGAAAAAACAACGACTGTCGTTTACAATCGAACATAATGACGTCGTACAGTCGATGAGCCCCATAGGTATTAAATGCGATTGAGAAACGCGACTGTTGAGCAGCTCTATACGGCGTGAATATACGCCTTGGAGGGGAGCGGTGTGAGGGGAAACGTCGTCCGAAAATAATCATCACGAATACATGTCTATATTGTATACAGGAATTCCGAGTGCCGCAACATTATTTATGTAACTGGATCATCGGCGAGAATTACAGGGCTATTATGTATCTAATTTACCGAAACGGACGACAAGTGATGTACAAAAAGAGAGAGAGAAAAACGATTACGCCGGGAACGTTATCCCGTGATGCATAGATGGCCGCCGAATGCTGTCTCGCACGACAAAATATTGTTATATTATTGTAACTCTGAACATCACGACCGCGTAGTATATTATAACACGACCATAAAGGTTTCCCAACCTTACGACGGGTCGCGGCCCGAAATACTTTTTTTTTTTTTTTATCCCGATAGTCGTAGACTACGATTACGTAACGAAAAAAAAAAAAATCACAAGCATTTTACAACGGCAAAACGGAATTTTTTCGGAATGCGGGTCGCCGGTCCGACAACAGAGAGCGCATGTGTTCAGAGTGAACCGGATACGTTTTTAATCAGCCGTTATGTTATCTAGGGAAATATCGCCGAATTTTCGAAAAATCAAATTCTCTATAATCTTACATACAAATGCCGCTTATCTTGACAAATTGTTTTGTGCAAATATACTTTTTTCTAGACTCGGCACAATACGAGTTGAAAACTTAATGGTAAAATTTTGAAAAAAAAAAAAAAACGACGTTACTTGTAACTGAATTATCGATTCCGGGATCGGGTTCGGGGGATTTTTTCTACTAGCTGTGATCCTCCGAAACCCCTTGTTCCGCTCAGAATCGAACACATCGTTTTATATTAGTAAGTAAATTGATCTTTATTCCAGACATTAGTTTATCGCGCATTAGTTAAACAATTTATAGATTTTTAACGTCTTATACGATTTAAACAATTTATCTAATCGATTGCTTTACCGAAAAACGTACGCGATTTTCATCCGGATAAATCGAGGTTATCTTTCATCGAGTATATCTAGACAACATTTGTTCTGTTCGTCTTTAAAACCGGCCACATAGGTGTGTGGTATTTCATATTTATCTAGATACATTTTTAGTATCCGTGGCTGAACATCGCTGACCGAGAGTAGTTTGTTCAAGTGCGGTTTTCGATTTTTTTCCGCGCAATACTGCCGATCGATATTACTAGGCGGTTTTTCAAACGCCCGGTTCGGCTGTGCATAATATTATAACACGTCCGACCGCATAGTACACATTAATACGTTACAGGGTTGTAGGTCACTCACTTGTTGGTCGGCGCGAAACGGCCCGCGGGGCTTCCAGGCGGACCCGAACCCCGGCGGCGCGCGGAGCTGCTGGTCGGTCGTTTCGGGCCACGGCAGTTCCAACAGCGTGACCGGCTGCGACGCGTCCAGCCTGGGCCAACACGCGTACGCCCTGTTCCGCCACACGGCCACGTCCGTCAGACGGACCGGCGGCCCGGCCGGCCCGATGCCGTACAGTCTGGTCACGTTCCACGCGGAGCACCGCAAACACCAGAGCGCGGTGGCCGCCGCCGTTAAAACCGCTTGCAGCCGCATCGTGACGGACGCGGACGGGGTACGATACGCGCGCAACGGCCCAAACGAAACTGACGGCGTTATAATGTTACGATATGTACGCGCGATGACGTGATTACGGTGTTATTAATTATCGCATGTTGTTGTTGGAATTATATTTTTGTTTACAGTCGGCGGGCGCGCGAGTTTATAATAATAATACTACAATATTGTTATTGTAAACAAAACGGAACAAAAAAAAAATAAAAAAAAAACCTGAGAAAAAAACCGCGCGCTCAGAGCGCCGGGAATTACGGCGGCGGCGGCGGCGACGGCCGCGTGTATATACGTATATGCGCGTAATGCATTAATACTTAACGAAGACGGAGACCGCCGCCGCAGCCGCCGCCAATTAATAACCGGCCGCGGCGATTTAGATAACGACCGCAACCCCCGCGAGAAAGAGGGACGACGCGAATTAAGGGAACGCGCGGTCGATATGCGCGCGCGCGCGTGTGTGCGTGCGTGCGTGCGCGCGTATTTAATAATATATCACGGGCCGCGGAACACTGCGGCGGCGGCGGCGGCGGCGCTACATTATCGCACGCGGTTCGTACGCGCACCGTCCCGGGACCGGGGCGCGCGTACCTGCAGGAAACGGGACGTCTTTCGCCGGCAGCGAGGCGGTCCGCGGGCGGCGGCCGCGTCATTGCGCGCCGGTGCGCGCGTGTTAACGGCACGGATACCCGGCGACGACAATACGCGCGGGAGCCGTCCCGGGGGCCGGCGACGGTTACGCCGCGGGCCGGCGTTCGCGGAGTACATCCGTCGGGACGACCGCGGGAAACGGCCGCCGGCGATCCGTTTACGCGGGTCTCTACGTACGCGTGTAATAAATACGAGGCGAGCGCAGCAATATAGACGAGAGGGGGCGGGCGAACCGCACGCCGACTCGTCGTCGCCGTCGCCGCCGCCGCCGTCGGGTTTATTATGCGTCCCCGAGAGCCCGGGCCGGAGCGCGCGCGGCCCCGAAGGCGCGTTCACGCCGCACCGCACGGGTGACGCGCGGCCGCGGCGAAGGGGCTTCCGAGTCGCCGTCGGCGTATCGCGGTCGGAATTCGGCGGGCGCGTGGAAAGGGCACCCCCGCACACGGTCAGCCGTATGGATGTCGGGTTTTCGCGGCCGTCTCTTTATTTATGCGAACGTCGAGTTTCACACGCATATATATGGTCGGTCGTGAATGACGACCGTTTGACAAGTTCTTCGGTTAAGGGAACGTCACGCCCGCGTCCACTGTCCCAGTCCAACTATCGGGTAACATGCAAAAACAACGCTCACGCAGAACGCGTACAACCCGTTTAATTTTGATTCCGGAGTAAAATTGCCTATTATAAAATGTACAGAGAACAGTATTTTGGAGTGGAGGGAATGCCATAGGTTTTTTTTTTTTTTTTTTTGAACTATGAACTGTTAAAAATGTTACAGTTGTTAAAAAAACAAAAGAAGGTTTTTGTGCCTTTTATATCGAACTGTATATTTTGTATAATACAAAACTCCAATGGCATTCCCTCGGTATTGTTCTTTATAAATTTCATAATGGGAACTTATATTCACTCTAAAATGAAAATTAAGCTAGTTTTACTTATTCTGCGAAAACATTGTTTTTCCGCGTTATCCACGGTAGTTGGACCGAGACAGTAGATGCGGGTATAACGTCCTCTTAAAAACAAATTTAACCACCAATAGATCTAACATAACATATAATATATCCGAATTTCCCAAATCGCATATAAACGGAATAAACTTGCATAGAATATTATACTATAATAATGTATTTTATAATAGTTGAAGTATATCAATACTTAAAAAAACATTATGTGTAGTTAAAGTAAACTTAATTCATTGATTTGTCTAATAGTTATTAGGTACTATTAAAAATAATTATTAGACATTAATTATGAAATATAAAAAACTGTTTATTTGAAAAACGAAAACGGTTAGGAAAGCGCTGGTTTAATATTATGTTTTGAATAATAAACGCGGATCAATCATCACCGTACTTCATGGCCAGTCATGATTGCCAATCACTCTGATTGAATGTAAAAAACCAAACACGTTTAAAATTCATCGGTCGCGAAAAAAGATTGACATTCATCAACATAGACGGTCAATCACGGGTGACAATCACAAAAACTGACATTTATAACTGACCGTGTTTGAGGCACTCAAGTCGGTAAGGAAAATCTTTAAAAAAAAAAATCCACGTTAAGTATCGAAAGTCACTCGTAATAATATAATATACAAGTACTTTCGAATGTTTTTAG
Source organism: Cinara cedri (assembly GCA_902439185.1). Classification (NCBI taxonomy): domain Eukaryota; kingdom Metazoa; phylum Arthropoda; class Insecta; order Hemiptera; family Aphididae; genus Cinara; species Cinara cedri. The sequence continues at coordinate 1,584,684 of CABPRJ010001427.1, forward strand.
TTTTGGATTTTTCACGACTATTTAAAGCTGTCGGGATTTGATTCTGGTCCACGTGACGATACACACTTCCTACCGTGATGACCGACGGTGTAGCTATCACGATAGCGGCTATCGTAAAGACGGCGCGGCGTCCATATTATGACAATATGTCAGCGTGATATTACAGTGAAGTCGATAGAAACGTTTGTAAAAGTGCGACACTGTCGCGTGGACGATAATGCAAGAGCGGACAGACCGTAAGAGCTTATCGAAAACAAACATTAACGATAAGTCCGCCCTTTAAAACGAGAACAAAGGGTAACGACATCCTATATATTATATAATTATAATAGCATGTATAATAACAGTCGTTTTCTCTTCCCCGCTCGTAAGCCATGTCTGCTTATGATGTTGTTAATATGGGAGTGGCCGGTCCATTATTATTAATATTATTATTATTATTATCTACGTGTGGACACGACAAAAATACAAAACGAAAATACACGTTCACACGGCGATAGTCACTCGCGATAGTAACCATCAATTATCACGCAATCCCTGTTCACACGATGATAGTTCATGGTAGTCAAAAACGGGCGAGATAATTTAAAATGAGTATTATATTATACATATATATCGATATATATCGATTTCAGTATCGTCATGCAATTGACGTACGATACTCTCCAGAACTGATTACAGTACAATTGTGTGTAACACACGCGTATTTAACAGGTCAAGCGCAAAGGTAAATGTATACGTACGTACTCCGCGTAGGGTTTATGAATCCTAATTTTGCATTAACGCTATGTAGTAGAAGTAAATTATGATTAAAGCGCTCTGGGTATAATAAGCCGGTGAATACATTTACGTGTAACGGGTACACGGTTCATAAACGACACGGTGATCGGGGTAGTACATAAATATTGTTGTTATAAAACACTGAACGGGCGTTATAATGTTATTATATCATGAGAGCGTGGGCAGCGCGTGTGCCGACGTTCAGATGATATTTTTGTATAAACGAATCCGAAATATGAATCGCGCTGTGATTACGTTACCGAACCGTTTGTTCGATGCCTATACAATGTTTGAACGTTACATGCACGCATGCAGTTTGTGTGTGAGATGAATCGACCCTAGCAAACGCCCTGATCTTTCCGACTACGAGTATGAATACAATATGAAATAGGTGCTTACCTAGGTCTGCTTGAAGGCTCAAATATAAAGAGTGATCGAATTGGCGTGTGGATATCAATAAATCGTTTGCGTAACGCACTTTTTACGGTCATATAAAACGTGAAACCTCTTGCTAGCAAACGTAAGGCGATACATCTAGTCAAGCTCGGCACAGACACATTATTTATTAGAAGAGGACTGGCGCGTCTGTAAGAGTGGCTCTCGCCAGCGAGAGTAACCTGCGAATTTGATTCTTAAACAAACTACAAGTGTAGACACTATAGAGTTAGTTAAACGGAGTAAACACGATTTAATGTATGGCATAAATGAAGTGATACACTGCAACTATCAATTTTAGGTATGGTTTAGATGGGAAGTGCCCGACATAGGTTCTGCAACTACCGTATAAGTGTGAAAAAGGATGACAAGCACAGCAGCCCACACCTTTGGTTCTACAAATACTGTACCGGTCTATAGAAGTTAATAGGTAAGGAAGAGAAAGATAGAAAGAGCTGAGCAAAACAAGACAGATTTTACTGGGCGAACTCAGAGAAGTTCTTTGATACGAGTACGCGCGTGGTACTTTTATAGACTTTCGGCGTGACACGGTCGATCGAGTATAGTGATAAACGAGTTAGGTATTTGATCGTATGTTTTAATTTGTCTGGAGTAAAGAAATTTTTTATGTATCGTGTCCAGACAACTGGCAGTCGCTTTGTTTAGCGCATTTTTTTCATTATGTATTACAAAAATAAAATATTAAATATATTACAACTATACGTAGGGTTTCCAAACTCTACAAGACTACACGTAACGTTTGCTTTTGACGCTACTCAGGGTATGTTAAATCTCCGTGTTACGTACAATCTTGCGGAAATGGGAAATGATACGTGCATGACCTGTAAAACAAAGGCTTACAATGGTGCATGGGAAATCGTGATCGTTTCGTTTGCATGGCAAGATTCATTATTATTAGAATGGAAAATATTTGTGTTCATATGAAAACATATTTTATAAGAAAAACCTACTAGAACCAATGGGAATCGTATAGCGTCAAGTACCACGAAGGGCCAGTGGGTCCTACATGGTGCTTGATCTGTTTGAATATCCTCGTATCGAACCCGACCCTGATGACCGTAATAACCAATAATTATTGTCACGGTTGCGAATTGGTCAACTACCATCAGTACTGTCGCTGTAGCTCGGATAACTATCGCCGTATGGGCTCGCAGGCTTTACCGCCGCCGCGTGTAAACGCGTCTCCCAACGCGAAACGGGAACGCACGGTGAAGCTTTTGTTTTTTCGTTTGTCTCCGCTTTGAAAAATAACGATAATAATATGCGCACGACGACGTGTATAGGTATGAGTACAAACGACTTTTAAACGAGACGACGCAAACTATATACATCGAAATGAAATTTATGTCGTTAAAAACTTTTATTTTTTTTTTTTTGTTACCGGGAAAACTCGACAAATACAATATATTATATACCCCGTTACGCGTCCTCCTGTCATCGAGTCGGGAAAAATTCGTACAGTAAAATATTCTGTGTATATGTATATATAAAAAAAAAAAATAAAAAAAAAATATATATATATTATACGAAATCGTCGTGGGAACAATAAAACCGGTATATATCATAATAATATAACGTAAGTACGTCAATATGCCCGTCGCCGACGCAGTATATAATAATAATATGGAAAGTCAATTATTATTATTATTATTATTATACGCCCGCGAATTATTACGTTTTTACGCCTAACCGCCATCGTCGTCGTCGTCGTCGTAATAATAACAGTGCCGGGGCGGGGTACGACACACCGTATAGGTATACGAAAACCGGCCTTTGCGGATAATGTACAAACTTTGTACGGGGGGTGGGCTCGACTTTTCCCGCCGCCGCCACAGCGTTAGCGCGTTTATTATACAAACGTATACGAAACAAAAGTGCTCGGGAAGCGAAAAAAACCGTTGATAAAAATAATAAATATCATCACGGGTATAAATACTAAATTATTTTATTACCTACAGGCTATAGCTGCGATTAAAAAAAATCGTAGCTACAAAATTCCAAGGGGGGTGGGACGATCCACCCATTGCCCCCTCCCCCCTCGAACACGCTATTGATGTATTTATGTAAAGAAGATGTACGTAGTTAAACACCGCTCGTGTTGTTTGTTATCCTTATCATAGAAAACTATGCTATTATCAACCTCGCTGTAGCGAATGCTTGTGATTACAGCGCGCCGCGAGTTGATAACAGATTGGATTAGAGCCGGTTAAAGAGTGAAATATCTTTATGTGTTAAGTTGTAAAAAGTTTTATTATTACTGTTTAAAATTAACGTTAACTATTAATAAGGATAGACTTTAACTGTCGTTTATTTGTTTTCGGATAAGAGTTTTGTATGTACAGCGAAATAAGACGTGTAAATAATAAAATAAATAATTTGTTTACGGATCATCACGATTTGTCGATTTCTAATAATTTATTACAAATTGAATATAAAATAAGGAACCCTTATGCATATATATATATATAAATACAGGGTGTCTCATTAAAAACGATGGATTTAAATTGCTCGGCATTTCTTGATTTGTGTGTTGGCTAACCTGTTATTCTTATCATGATCATCTATAAACTCTCCACAATGAAACGCTGTGAAGTTTTTATCGATTTATTTTGTTTTATTGATTTATTTTGATTGTTTCTAATCTTCTGTTTGTAACCATGGTGCGACTAACTATTTAAGAATGCGTTTTGGTTTAATTCAGTTTCATTGAATTTAACTGTCAACCGACTGTTAGCTCATTAAGCGCCTCATTTCGACCCATTACCCGTCTAAGATGGCGCACAGTTTTCTCATAACATTCATTATGGCAATAAAAAGTCTTAACAACCAAAACGCGTTCTTGAATAGTTAGTCGCACCATGATTACAAAACAGAAGGTTAGAAACAATCAAAATAAATCAATAAAACAAAATAAATCGATAGAAACTTCACAGCGTTTCATCGTGGAGAGTTTATAGATGATAATGATAAGAAACACAGCCAACACTCAAAACAAGAAATGTCGGGCAATTTAAATCCGGCGTTCTTAATGAGATGCCCTATACATACATACAGGGGCGCCACTCAAAGGATTTGGACAATAATTCGTCAGCGCTGTTTTCCGGTAACGAGATTTTGGCCCGCGTAAAATGCGAGAGTAAAACGTGGACGATTGTTATAACGGTTAATTATTACTGTAGATTACGATCAAAGATAGTACTGCCACGGTTTCAATGCGATTGTAATGCCAACAAATTGACAGCGAATAGATGTACGATAGTATTAAAATAATTTATTTTCTTAATTTTTTATTTTTATTAGAAATATTTCTTTATAGTGTTAGAATATTAAAATATAAAACGGGAACACAAGCGAACGAAGCGATCGAACGTTTTTTTTTTTCGTTTCCACAAATCTAAACAAGATAATAATATACAAATTCCCTACGGGTGGATGGAAAAATTCGGTCCGATTTAAATATTTGCATCCCTATCGAAAAACTGAAATGACGCCCCTGTATACATAGTATGCGTATATATACATAATACATGTATTCGATAGATGATGTCTAATTCGATTTTTCTTGGGAAACCGTTTTTTTTTTTTTTTTTTTATGTGCGGTATACGGCGCAACTGTTTACCGTAGGTATACACGGTATAAACATAAATCGATGATTCGCGATTCCGCACGAAATTTTATTGCGACGTTGCCGTTGTCACGTGAAGAAAAACCGTTCGAAAATTCAAAAAGTCGTCCGTATAAAATTACTTTGAAATTAACTACGAAGTTACTATCGTATAATATAATATACGCGATAAAACTATTTTATTATGTACGACAACGAACGACGGTCCTGAAAGCTTTCGTCGTAGTACCGTATGCACATACGAGGGGAGACAAATTTAATGTCTTAGGGTTTCTACACGTAAGCCTAATACACTAGGTTTTTGAATTCTTTCAAAAATATTATAGTCGGTCGTTCAAAATACGTTTAGAATCCGGGAACTTTGTGCGCTCACAAAGTGAGCTTTTCTAAACTTTTTTGATACAATACAATTACATTGATTTTTTTTCTATTACAATCATTACTAACGTTATTGTACCATATAGCTGGCAACGTTGTAGCGATATTTATGCGAAATCGTGTTATTTTAAGATACCTAACAAAAAAAAGTCCGGTATGTAACGGAACTTTGCAGAATCGTGTATAGGAAAAAAGTATATTGTGCGGAATCGTGTTTGTTACCCACATAAATCACGCACATATATTAAAAACGATTAGCCGACAACGGGTAAAATCACTAACACGTGAACGGGCGCTCATCGGGGGGAGAGAAAGCAAGAAGAGGACATTTCCCTCCCTCCTTGAAAAATATTAAAACCCACAAAATCCGGTTTTTCCCGAACCTCGACGCACATCCTACACGCGATTATTGATTTACCCTCTCGTAATGGACCGTAATCGTAACTCGATAACATTTTTTACGGATCTTGGTGTTTTATATTCGTATATGAGAGCGTATAATATTATTCTTTAAATGTGTATTTGAGAACCAGGTTTCAGTTAGCATATGCGTCCTCAGGAAAATTATCTGACGGGCGTTCACGATTACGCGCGCGCGACATACATCAAAAAATTATTCACACGTGGTAAACACGATAATGTTGTATATTATTGGGTATTAGTAAGTAATCGTTATAAAAAAAAAAAAAATCACAATTTTATATCGAGTTTGCGGATAAGAAAACTCATTAAAATTTATATTCGATTTCAAAGGATTTCGGTACGAAAATGAATTTCTAAAAGTACATAATGTAATGCGATTATATTATATACGTTGCGATATAATAATATATTATTTATGCGAGGGCGGGCCGATAAGCAATGCCTCTTAACGTGTCTTTATAAAACTCAATCGAATGCCAAGAAAAACATTTTATTTTTTGTACAAAACAGGTGTAGGTGCATTATGGAAAACGTAAAGGTACCAGCGTATAAGCCCTTTAACATGCCGCCGTGCGTTTTTGCTTTGATTTCTTTTTATCGGATTTGCAGTGTACCTACACACGAAACGGTAGAATAATAATTTATGTGCAAAAATAAAACACACGTGTACCTATGGGTAGGTAGGTACTTTATATTTTTGTTACCTATGTACCCATTCACGAACTTCCGTTCAGAACTTTAAACGTTTACGGTTAAATAACTACGCCAATATGTACGTAATGTTGTATTACTCAATTAGTATTCCGACCTACCGAACGATAACGTCTTTACTATTATTATTTTTAACGTATCCACTTTTCGGTGATTTGAATAGATTAAATGCGCGCATTATAGTACCGGTTATGAACTTATAATAGTTTAAGAATTTGAGAGCCCGGATTTGACGATTTAAAAAAATAAAACGTTTTCAAAATTCTCGCAGAAAAAGAAACCAACAAAAACAAAATACTACATAAAAATGCCGAATATCGACGACGTGAATTCATTTTGTTTTGTTTTTTTTTCACAAAATACTTATATTGGCTTTTTCTATATAGGTATGATACAATTTTCAAAATAGTCTGCTGGTGTTTTAGCTATATTCATATAGACATTTGACATGTTCGAGGTTTTTTGATTTTATTCGGTTTTAGGAGGATAACATTTTTTTGGCAGAGCGAAAAATAAGCTTGATCATTTTACACGAGGTTTGTCATCATTTATATGTAGTGTTAAAAAAAAATTTAAAAAATTGCATAATTAGCAGTTTTTCAGTTTTTTTTTTTTAATCGTTTTTAGTTCAAATGTCAGCGAAAATCGTAAAAATTGTACAGCGTTTCAAAACCGTGTACAACCAAACTTCACTCAGAATCATATTTCGTCACCAATGATCTATAATTAAGTACGGATATAAATTAAATAATTCCATGTATCCTGTTGTAGGCATGAAGCTAGGCAACTTTTTACCGAGACCAGTGATATCGTCTATAAGCAGTAAACTTAATTCTTTTTAGATTCTGAGTGGAGCGAATAAGCTTATGATTTTACAAAGATGTTTATTTTTTTTTCTGTGGACAACTTTTCTACTACAGGACTTATTCCGACTTTTACGTGTAGCAACTTTTCTGAAAGAAAACTGGTGTAGAGTGATACTTTAAAGAGGTATTTTTTCGAATTTCTCAAGAGTTTTCTCATAAAATGTGAAAAACTGAAAAACACGGGAAAATTTGAGAAATATATTTGTATAATATTAAAATTTATTTTTTCTGTGGGCAACTTTTCTACCAGGAATTTCGCTTCAACTTATAATGATAGCAATGTTTCTAAAAGGAAATTTCACTAGAGAGGTACTTTAAAGAAGTCGTTTTTCGATTTTCTCCGGAGTTTTCTCAGCAAATGTGAAAAAACATGGAAAACCGGGATAAACTTAGAAAAACCGAGGAAATCGGTATAACATCAATCAAATATTATTAAACAAAATGTATAAAGCCTATTTAATTATTTTACTATAATATGGCACATTTATTGTTGACAAAGCACAACTTATCAACTGAACTCCGCTCAGAATCGTTTTTTTGTAAGTCATGGTTTATCGTTGCTTACAGGTATACATTAAATTATCTACAACAGTGGCTGCACCCGTCCCCATTATCTCAGGACGTCTTTTTTGTTTTCAATCTTCTTATAAATATTTTTAAATTTAAAAAGATATTGCGTTTTATCGCAGTACATTTACCTATACAAACGATCATGTAAAATGTGTTTTATAATATAATACCGATTCGGGGGGTGTGGCCGGGCAAAAAATCCCCACGCGTTTCTGCTATCGGAAAACTACCATCTCCCCGTTTAATGTTCCTTTAGAAAAAAAAATAAACCCCCTTTGCGTTATAAGACGATCTCGACAATAATAAATGATAATAATAATAATATCAATAAACTGTAACGCGCGGTATAATAAAGTGTTTTTTTTTTTTTTTTGTAATCAAAACTATACCGTCTCGTCTAATGCGTATTGCGTATAATGGCTGTTTTACTCGTATAACTTTTATAACCGTATTCGTTTTAAATAGATTTGCAATACTATCGTATACCAATATATACAAACAATTATACGCGTACACTATATATAATAATAATATATGTTATTAAACACTGATTCTCTCCGGGTGTTTGTGTTTAAAAAAAAAAATAAAGTTTCCCAATTTGTGTTTATTATACGCTCACTTGACCGAATTTAACGATAAAACAGTCAATAAAAAACCGACGGAAAAGAAGAAAAAAAAATAGGCTGCCTCCGTAATAAAAATATATTTGCCAAACATCGAATTACATTATTATTCAATTTCGCGTTTGTGTAGAGAGCGTTTTCGAACCGTCGAAACGCATTTTTGGTATCGCGCCAATCGCGCGGCAATTCGGTTGAGAAAAAAACAAATACATAATATTATTGTATAATGATGATGCACACGCGTTCTGTACGAATTATGTGTCCAGGGATTGGGGTTTTTTTTTACCGTGTATTTCCCCCCCCCTCCCCCCGAAAAAAAAACAAATTAAACCAATTCGGCGATATTTTCTATCGTATACGATAGGTAATAGTAATCTACTACCATCATTGTGATATCGCTATATCGCCGTGTGAATAAGCGTGTTAGCATATAAAATAATAGTTAATGTTGCTATCACAAAACGATAGTGTGCATGATAGTTGTTAGCTATGCTATCTCGAGAGTAATAACAACTCAACTATTCAGTGGCGTGTGTAACGAGAGAGGTTAGCGGTGGTACCCCCTCCACCACCCGCATCGGCTTAAAAGTGCGACAACTATATGAGAGCGTTTATTAGTAATTTCATTTCGAAATTGTGTGTTTAAGGGCAATTTACAAGGATAAAAACGGTCGATTCATTGATTAAATATCGACTTTTCCGAATTCGGTTTTTAAATTATCATTTTCGGGTGATGTATGAAAAGTCACAGTCATGAATTTTTCAATTCTATCGAACTGTATTATCTTATTGTCATATGTATCGTCACTCGGACACTTATGTGACAGTTAACTATACCGCGTATTATCGCGACAGCGACTATCACGGTAATTACTATAGTAGATCCGGCTTAACGAGTATTTGATTAACCGTCCGACCATCGTACGAGTAAATCAGACACATATAATATTATACATGCGTTGTGTTGTGACTATAATATGTCCGTATATCCGCCTACGGACCATACAATTATACACAGACTAAAAAGTCACAATTCGCGTGATTTATAGTGATGATATGATTGTGTACAGCGGTAATTGTTATAAATGTTGTATATTTGAAGGGCAGAGGAGGAGATATTATTGTGTATGTATTTATAATTAACAAAAATGATTGAATGAAAATACCGTCGTAATACATTCTCGCGCACGGAAAAAATAATAAATAATAAAGAATCATTAAAAAAAAAATGTCGATAATTAAATATGTGACCCCTGTCAAATTTCAATACAACGGCCGAGACCTTAGAAAAAAAAAAAGCCAATGATAACCACTATAATGTACCTCTATTCAGTACTCACTCTTATAATATAACGGTATACCTAATATAATTATTATACACTAACATACGGCCAACGTGATTTTGCAAAATAAATTATGCAATCTGATAGCCAAACCGCAGTGTTTCCCGAATTAATTTTTTCACCTTTAACTCGGCACATTAATTTTAATTACGTATATATTCTATTTACAATATTTCGCGTTTTTAACGGATTTCTTCGTCGGTTTTAACACGTATTTTTTTACGCGGCCAAAATCCGCAATGCAATTCAATTTATCATTTCGCTTAGACGTTGTATAGGTACACGGCAATTGGACGGACAGACAGACAGACAGACAGACACACATACTGAACCGCCATAACAATAGCGTTCCGTTAGACCCGCTTGTACGGTACAGAAGTCTAGAAAAAAAAAAAAAAACAATTAAAACAACAGTAATATTATTTATAAAAATTGATTAAACCAAAACCTATACATACATAATGTACACACACATATAAGGACGAATACCTACTCAAATTCGAAATGTTCTTTTATAGTACCTTTACTAATCGTTTAACACTATATATGTATATGTGTATAAATTATACGCAGAGAGTATTCTAATTATTAATATAATCGAGCGAAAACAAATGTAGGTATATAGCTGGCGTGTACGTTTGTGCATTTACATATTCATTATAATAATCTAGAGCAAGACCGTGAAAGCCTAATAATTATACGAGGTTCAGCAATAATTAAAATAAGTAATTTCATTTAAACGAATTGTATAATACGTACAACGGGTAATTAGACTGGAGCGATTCAGTCATACTGTAATCGTCGTTTTAAAATTTTAATAATTTCGCATATAATGTCAAAATTATTATAATACGAGGTCGCGGTGTTATAATAAAACATGCAGTATTAGATCATCGCAGACGTATGTTCGTATGTCCGTACAACGAATAAAAACGCGCGGCGAAAACTGTTTTCAACTACAGACGAAGATTTCGATAAAACGAGATTGGTTTTTTCGTAGACAATATTATATTGTGTCAGTCGAATGGCTATCGTTTACAATTATAATATTTCAAAAAAAAAAAAAATTGTTCGCACAAAACTATTGCGGTTCTTATTGTATTATAATACAGTGAGTAATGCGTGTAATAACGAAACCGATAACAGATTTACTTAAACCCGTCAAAATTATTCGTGATTAAAAATAGATTATAGGTTACTTATGGGTTATTTTATGTCCGTTTCGCCACTGATCCTATATTATAGGTTATAATAGTATAGTTTTTAAGAATATTTTTGTTTAGATTCAGAGCGGAGCGAGGAATGTATTGGTTTTACGATGATATTTATTTATTTATTTTTTATGTGAACACTTTCTATCAGAGAGCTTACTCCGATTATCAAGTATATCACCTATTCTGATAGGAAATGTTCTCTGGGCAGTATTTTAAAAAGATAATTTTTCGACATTTTCATAAATATTCGAGATAATGATGAAAAACTGGTTCTTTAGGTTAAAAAAGATTGAAAGATTAAAAATAAGGTCGTCATTGGCAACCGTTTTTATTTATTTTTTGTTATTTTTAAGTTTTTATTATTTTAAAATCTTTTTTTAAATAATCGTAGTTATCATGGAAACGCGCATTGTTGTAATCATTTTACCATAATATGACATATAATATTGTTAACAAAGCAATACTATCAACTGAACTCAGCTCAGAATCGATTTTTTTGTTAACAATGGTTTATCGTTGCTTATAGATATACATTAAATTCTGTATCCTACCTATCCAACTTCCCACCTACAACAGTGGCTGCATCCGCGTGCAAAGTGTGTCCGTCTTTCTTCTTTTTTTTTTTTATAAATACATTTTTACGGTATCTATGACTATAATAGTCGAATATGACGTGTAATAGCCAAAGGTATTATTTTATACAGTCTACTATATTTATCGAGCAGGCAAGTCTATATATATTTAATATACTCAGATTTCATTGAAAGGTGACTCGCGATTGGGCCGTGTTTGTGATTACCTACCTATATATATGTGTATTATAATATTATTCCGTAAATTTATGGACGGAATGGTTTTAGCGAGTTTATAGGACGGAGTGATTTATAGTATTAAGTTCCCGATAGTTAGGAATTGTTTGCATTTTGAGACGGTATAGCGGCGGTGGTGGCGGAGGCGCGATTATACTCGCATAATACAAAGGGGCTTATGGGTGAGTAATCTAAGACCGGAATGGATTGAAAAGTCTATATACATTGTGTATATGGAAATATTGAAATGTCGATGATATCGGGGCCGTAATTAGTTATTTACGAAAGTTGAAAAGTTTCGGTGTCTATACCGTCGCGGATAACTGTATTATATCTTTGGTCCCTGTACATAGGGAAGAAAGGCTCGGGTCAATTTCGTATAGAGCGTCCAATACGAACGAATTAAATAGAAAATCGTCGCTAAACGGCATAATACTGTACTAAATGGTCCAACCTGTACGGAGTTCGAAATTTACTCGAGTCCTTTAATTATACGTATGACTTGTGCCTTTTCTGCCAAACAAAAAGTGTACATCGTAGTGAATCGAGATATTTTTAGTACAACGCGGCGTTAGAAGATTTTCAGACCTGCAACACACAAAAGAGGACAAATTGGCGTAAGATAAAATTATGTATATACACAAAAAAAAAAAAAATGCCGAAAATTGACTAAAGCCCTACTTCCACGGAACCTGCAATATATACGTGCGAATAATGCGATTCATTAAACGTGCTCATCCCGTTTTTTGGTTAAATTTCGCATGTATTTAAATTCTGATTTTTGGAATTTTGACCTGTAGTCAAAGCCGATATTTTCGAATATTTAGATTTTTCACAACGTTTAAGGAGTACCGTGTGGCGATACCGACTTTGATTTTTCAAACGAGAACCTATATTTAAAAATGTCCATAAATAGACGGAGTATTACTTTAATTACATTTTGGCGTTAAAATGTTTGATTTCCGTCAGCCCGTAGACAAGATAATTCACTTATAAGTTAATGTAGGGAGGGGGGATCTAAGTGTATATTCGGAAATATATCGATACTTCAACTATACAATTAAAAAATTCCAAAAATCAGAAATTGAATATAATATGCAAAGTACGAACAGAAAAAATATGGGTGAGCACACTCAGTGAATCATCCTGCGTGTATGTAGACCCGAAAAACGGTTCGAAATGTAAAAAGAAATAATATTGCGCGATATTATATAGACATCCGGTATACCGCGCGTATCCATAATACGGCCGAGAAATGATCGTAGGGACCGAGAATTTCCACCCGAATACTTATGTTAGTTTGTTTTATATATACTTATTACTTACTACTTTCATATATACGTGATATAATTTTCAAAATATTTCGGCTCTTTTTGAGTTATTTACGGCTGTTTGAAACTTTCGAGTTTTTTCCTACGCGCCGGCCGTTCCGACTTCCCCGCCTACAACTCGGCCCTTACACCCCATCAGCGTGTATCAGTTCGTTTTTTATTATTATTATTATTATTATTTTTTTTTTTTTTTTATCGTCATACGGATTCGGCTTTTCGCTGGGTAATATATGTAGGTGGTATATATATAATACTAGTGCACCTACCAGAGAAAAAAAAAATACCGAAACAAACGTTCATAAATAATTCATTACGGCGTATAAAATCGTATTATATAAATAACAGAAAAAAAAAAAAACCTCCCCGTATATTTATACAGTTTTTATTATTATTATTTCGTTAAAAACATATATAGAATTCGCGCATCGTCGCAGTGTTTCGGTTCAATCAGCGAGATTTTTCCGCGAATTCTCAATAATATCAAACGGATTTTGGTTTTTTTTTTTTTTTTTTTTTTGAGGGGGTGGGGTGGGATCAAGGAGAGGGAGCGAGAAGAAATACGGGTCTTGCGCCGCAATATTGGATTGATTCTTTTGTGTGCCAGAGTAGTTTTTTTTTTTTTTTTTTCTGCTATATTGGTTTATACCGACGGTAGTATACAGTCCGTTTGATAAAGTGACGAGATACGAGGAGGAAAGCATTTAAGTTGGGGAAAAAAAAAAAGAAAAGAGTAAGTATTATTATATATACCAAACTTTCTCGTCGTGACCGTTTTTTGAGAGGATAAAACCCCGGAGTAGTATATATTGTTGCGCGCAGATAAAATATACCTATACATTATATATATAAATAATATACTTACGCCACTGCGCGTCAGTTCGGGCGGAAAATCCCATTAACCGTTATTGGCCTTTACTCTGGGCGCGCCACTGTACATACACGTGGACACGCCGGCCGATTCGAAATGAATATATACGTATATACACGTGTATGATAGGTACCCAGCGATTTGTTGGGCGCGATACGATACACGATTATTATTACTGTTGTATACAGGGTGTCCCGCCGAGGTCCGACGAATAAAAACGACTTTCGTTCCGTTCGGTATTTTCGCGGTTATCTTTTTTTTCTTTTTTTTTTTTGTACACGTAATGATCACTACGGATTCTCGCGCTACGGTTATGTTTACATAGTTTTTTTTTTTTTTTAAATTAAAAACACAAACGATTTATTTTGCAAAATCCGAGACGGTGTAATATTGAAATTTATACGTTTTTCAAAATTGAAACGAAACGTCGATGTTACACAAATGTTTACTGTGACGACGGGCCGTCGGTTCTCAACGATCTTTCGAAGTTCGCATGGATTTTTGACGGAAAATCATTAGTGTATCCGTCGATACTATTCGGTGTTACGGTTGCAATGAAAACTATTTAAATTAAATCGTATAAATAAGAGCAGTAGCGCACTATTCGAGAGTCGCTATTACATGTAGAGTATAATAAAAAAATAAAAACATTTCGAACAGAAAACGAAAATGATTGCGTTTGTCGGATCTACGCGAGACACCCTATATTTAATATACGTCATATATTAGCGAGCGGTGCGAAAACTCGGCGCGAATATTCGGCGACGAGACGGAGAGAAGGACGCGAATAATATTTCAAGTAGGTACGTATCCGCCCCGCGTAGTGTAATAATGATAAAAAAAAAAAAAAGAATAATAATAATAAATAAATACAAAAAGATATAAAAGAATAAAAAGAAGAAAAACCGGGGCGGCAACAGTAATTTCATTACTGCGCGGGGGCGATAAACGAGCGGCGGCGCCCGGGAACATCCTGAAAATTCTTCGACGTGAAATTGTTTCCGGAACTGTATAATAGTAATAATAATAATAATAATGGTAACGAAAAAAATAAAATAAAAAAAAAAGAAGCGAGCGAACGAAAGGATGTATTATGTATATAAAAATACAACGACGACTACTGCAGCACAGCTGGTAAACGCGTCGGGCCGTTATAGTCCGGGCGAGTAAAAAAAAAAAAAAAAAAAAATGTTTGTTTTTTTTTTTTTATTTATAATTAAAGTTTATAACACAACATATTTTACGCCGTTGATTTATAGCCGCGCCGCGGTACGTATTGCCGCGCGACGGTCGACGAGAAGACGGAATAGTGTTTTTTCTCTCCGTTCCTCTCGCCTTCTTCTCCGTGTCCGGGGCTTCACGCGCGCGCGCAAAAAAAAAAAAAAAAAAAAAAAAAAAAAATAAAAAAAAATAAAAATTTCGAGTTTTTGAAAAATCGCGTCGCATTACGCAACGCTATAACGTCTGGCGCATTAACTCGAAATATTATCGTATACGAGACGGGCCGTACATTTTTTTTTTCCCGTATACAACAATGGTACTACCGGCGCGTTATGTTAGGTATATAACTGCGCATAAAAGTGGCGTGTAGCGAAGGGGCGTGTTTTCGGTGTTCAAACACCCCGCATTGACTGTATTGATGCCGACAACTATGATGATTTTCGCTGTATCGCTGTGCGGTTATACGCATCAGATTTCTACAACGTGTGTTGCGCGTAGACAATTATTGAGTATGTTATGTCATGCGCGTTACATACGCGCAACACGGTAACAAAGTCATCACATCCAAACACAAAATAATAAACGCGTCCTGATAAAGAAATCCTGGGCACGCCACTGACGTATCAGTGCTAACACGTTGTTGTAGACAATTTTTTCCCGGGTCTTACAATCGAATCGCCACCCCCCCCCCCCCCCAACGATACGCGTGTACCGAAAGCCGTTCGAATCGTCTATACAGAGAAATCATTAGCCGTTTGCTTTCCGGAATGGTGGGATGGAGGGGGGGGGGAAACCTATGCTTTATGGTGAAAATTCGAATTTTACGGAATTAAACGGGACGACGGATAAATGTGTTGAGCGGACTGAAACTCGCTTGATTTCGGTTTTAGAGTAAAAGCGCCTATTGTATGAAATAGAAAGCGGTTAAGTTATAACCGGAATAATAATTCGAAAAATAGAAAAAACACATCGTCTTGCCCTCCGAAATATTGTTCTATTTTAATTTTACAATCGGTGCTTTTATTCTAAAACCAAAATTAAGCGAGTTCTACGCAAGACTGATTAAGTGGATTTTGCTATATCGTCCGTCAGTCGAACTGAGATAGCGCATGTGGGTATAGCGTCCTCTTAAAAGTCCTGCTCATGATTTCTTTACGAATTGTTAACATTTACAATTCAATCGATTTTTAATTTTCGTATTAATGGACTTGCGCATGATTTGGTTTTTGTCCAAAACGCGTCTTTATCGTAAAAACATCCACTTTCGATATTGTTATTATTATTTCGCTAAAAAGAACACAGTATGCGACCAGAAACCATAAAAAAAAAAAAAAAAAAAAAAAAAAAAAAAATAAATAAATAAATAAGTCGAACAAATAATACAAAACTGGTCATACTCAAATTCTAATAATAGCGTTTGAAATTATAATTTTCAAAACCCACGTCCAACGCGCTGTGTAATAATTCGTCTCCATCTTTCCGAAAAAAAAAAAAAATAATAATAATAATAATACAATTTAATCGAAATCGGACCGCTCTACAAGACATAAGAGTTAACACTGAAAAGCGTGTTATTGGGCAAAAAAACCAGGTGGCGGGCCGGTCTTTTCCGGGACCAAAGGTCCAAAGATATAGCGACCTTAAATGATATATGGCTGGTTATCGCCACGAGACAGTCAATCATTCTGGGATGTTTTTTCCGAACCTACAGCGGACGCACAAACGCAAACAATGGAATGCACGTCGTGTACCTACATGATGACATGTTAAATCTATAAGTATATGGGGGAAAAAAAAACCCGAAGCGCGACAAATTTGTTAGAACGCCAACTATATTATGAACTGTACGTATACAAGAGGGGAATTTATTGTGGCCGTCAGAACTATGTAACGCAGTACACGACGATATTTTATTCGAAGTTTTCTGCAAGTATGACGTAAAACCGCTAAAAACAGCATACTGTTATAACCTTGAAGGACATTGCAGCCAGCGAATACCTACACGACAATGCGATGACCGTCTACAGTAATAAATGCGGTGTAAGTATTATAATTTAATGTATTGTAAATAATAATTGGTAGGCGGCTTATAAATAATACCTATTGCACTTAACATAATATACCAGTTTTCGGTAGCGTACGACACGAGCGTACATATAGGTACCGAAATATTTTATAGCGACGACAACGGTATACCGGCTACCTCTCTTAACGTGTAAAAACACACCGTGTCGTACAGGTAAAAATAATAATAATAATAAAGAACGTTACACTCCGCGCATTACACTCGTCAGCGACCTGCACTATATGGTCGTCGACGCGGCCGCTGAAAACCGGCACAAGTTTTAAATTGTTTTTTTTTTGTATTTTCAAGTGTATACGCACTCGAAAAAAGAAAAAAAAAAAAAGTAATTTATCTTTTTCTCGGCCAACTATGCGCGCCGCGCTCGCCGAGCAATCCTCGCCTCATCGTCCTCGCGCAATACAACGACGACTTTTTGTATTCATTGCGTTTTTTTTTTTTTTTCGAGAGGAAACCGGAAATCTGGCAAACGTCTGTGTTGCAGCCGACGCTTTATAAAACTGCAGGCGTCTACGGGTGTGTGTGTGTGTGTGTGTATGTGTATTTTACACCGGATTGTCGTCTCTTGTATAATGTATACTATAATATGCGTAGGTACCTGTGTCATTTACAATGTGTTTTCGTCCTGTGCTGCACGATATTATATCCTTCCGACCGGACGCGTAATCAAAACGATTATAAAAAGATAACAATATGGTCATCGTATAGAGATGAAAAAACAAAAAAAAAGAAATAATAATAGGAAAAGCCAAACGCACTTCACCAATTTATCATAATATACAGATAGGTCGAGCGGTGACCCGATACGCGGTTGAGTGGAGGCGAACTTAAGCGGTGCCCGTAATCATCATCGAGGGAGCCCAATGAATACAAATAAAAAAAGTACTTACAAACTAAATATACAATATTTAAACATCCTAAAGGCGTTGTCGGACACCAGTACCGTGTTTAGGATCTCTGCGTGTCGTTTATACGAACTGATTTTATTATAAAATATTAAAATTCGCGTTTTTTCGTCAGTTATTCCCCGTTGTTATAAACAAATTATGCTACATCAAAACTGCTACCGCGAAAATTTGTCCTCGGTACTGTTGATTGAGAGACGAGTGTTTTGGTCGAAATCACGTATAAAAAAAAAAAAAAAAACTAAAAACTGCATGACCAGATTCCATATGTGTAAAATTCAAATATGAGCTTTGCCATTTTAAAAGCTACCGGCAGACAATGATCGGAGAGTGGCGCTCACAGACGGGGGTGACAAAATGATGCAACTGCACGTACTCTCGGGAGAGGTGGGTGTAGATTACATGCACGTCATACTGTATCGGTGTCCGCACAAGGGAAACTTTGAGTCTTAAAAAAACCTCTAAAAAAAGAGTGATGGATAGATGTATACTTTTGTCATAACTGTGTGTGCAAGAGCTGAAAGTGGTTAAAGTTTATAAAAAAAAGGTGACTAAATTAATGAGTTTAATCATAAAAGTGACCAAACAATTCGCACTGTTATTAAACATTTTTCTTTAATTTTCTTTCTTTTCGGGTTTTATAAAAATCACAAAAAATAATAATGATTATAAATACAAATTTTAATATCATATAATCAAATAATATTTATAAATTATAACACAGAGTAACATAAAGTTCAGAAGTTCCTTTATTTGTTTTGATTTTCTATGTCTACAACCTAACATCATAGAAAAGTGAATACTGCATTATTAAAAAAGACGTCCTAGGAAAAAGAGCACGGGTGCCACCACTATTATAGGTTATTTAATGTAAACCTGTTAGCAACGATATAAACCGTTGCTTACGAGAAAACGATTCTGAACGGAGTTCAGTTGATAGTGATGCTTTGTCAACAATATATACGCCATATTATAGTAAAATAATTAAATAGGTTCTATATATTTTCTTTAACAATATTTGTTTAATATTGTACCGATTTTTCCGGTTTTCCCAGTTTTTCACGTTTGAGGAAACTCCCGTGGAAAATGTAAAAACGACCTTTTTATAGTACCTCCCCAGTAAAATTTTCTTTCAGAAACATTGCTATCATTAAAAATTGGAGCAAAATTGTAGGTGGAAAAGTTGTCCACAGAAAAAAAAACATCTTTGTGAAACAATAAGCTTCTTCACTCCACTCAGAATCTAAAAATTATAAGAATTTTTTTAACAGATAAAATACAAATACAAATATACATAGTTGGGTTAAAGGCGGAGAAGAAGAAATATAATAAAATTACAAACTCATTTATGTATGAACATGTTCTGTACCTACATAGTAACAACAATTTTAATTTAAGCAAATTTAGATGGTATAAGTAACATAAGTAACCTATTTTTTAAATAGATGACTAAAAATAACTCAATTTCGAAAAATTGACTTATGCTTCCAGCTCTGGCGGGTCTCATAATTCTTCAATGTACCACTGTGGGGACCCTATTTTCAATTTCATACGAATATGATCCGTGTACGGAAACTGTGCCTTTCACAACATTTTTCGTATGATAAGAAAAAGTCGTACTTTCAACTATTGTGCGTATACGAATCAGTTAAGTGAAAAACATTCACACGATTACTTCGGATGAGTCTAGGCAAGTGGAAACAGTTTTCCGTATACGGATTCTATTATTCAATGTTAAAAGTCACGTATTTTATTATAGAAAACGTATCTTTTTTTGATTTTTTAGTCATATACTTATGCTACATCGTATTTACATGTAAAATGGGTATAGGAAACTTTGCTGTTTTGCTGACACGACCGAACATTTTACCACTATACCAAATCGCCGCTATAACCGCTACAACTATTGCCACCGGAAATTCCAGGGATAACTATCCAATTGTAATCTAAAAACCTACAGAGGATATGAAAATTGATAAAACAAACCGGTCCGTTAGCGTCGAATTGGTACGGTGGGGTAATGAAACTGTAGTGGCGACCCGCGGCGATACGGTCGACATTTGAACATCACCATACCACACTTCACTACTTCAAATTACGGACTGCAAATTGCTCGTGTATTTCGAACATAGGCGCAACTATGGATATGCTAGGGGGTCTTGAGCACCCTAAGTTTAAAATAAACACCCCCCTCGAGAAAATCCAATCATCTTTTTCATAGTAACGACTGTGTGTTTATCTGTGTATTCATAATTAATGAGCAGAACAAAATGCAGGTTTTCTACAGACAATGCACATGTGTATGAAAAGTAATGTTAATGATTAAAAAATTGTAAATGGAAGGTGTAGTTAACTATTGTTAACTATTTTCAAGAGTCGTTTAAAGGGTACTTTGAGGGCATAACTCTCGCGAGTCTTTGATGTCTCCATAATTTTAGTACCCCCAAAGTTGGTGATTTAGTTGCGCCTATGACTTCGAACAATATTATTGATTACAATGTACAGTATGCACTCTGTTTAGCGATAAAGATTTTTAGATTTTGAGGTAATAGAAGTTTATGATAAAATATCCCGCAACAATATTAGGCGAATCTCGAAAGTATTGTCTGATCGGTGACAAATCAAATATTTATCGTTCAATGGAATATTCTCCCACGGAAGTTTAGTGGAACGAAGTCTCGTATATAGATTCCAATAAGTGCCTAATTTGAGAATTTAATTTTTCATTCGACTACAGAAATATTGTTAGTGAATATTACAATCAGTGGCGTATTTAGGATTTTGTCAAGGAGAAATACATTCAATTTGGAAATTATGTATCTAAAGTAAAAAAAAAAAAAATAAAAAATAGGAAATATTAATTTATATTTTCCCTTATTCGTCGAATCGAATTACTGCAGGTACAGGTGTTAGTAATTACTATACGTTTATTTAAGTATTATATAGATACTAATCTAACCTCATTCATATTATAGTAACGTTCGGATAAGTTTTTCTTTTTAAACAAGAAAAGGTTTATGCGCGTTTTGATATATTAACTACCCGTAAATTTTCAGGATTTTTCCGACTAAAAAATATAAACGATAAATTATAAACTAAACGAAAAAAAAAAATAAAAAAAAATCAAGGGGATCTCCCGAATCTCTCCGCTTAAATACGTCACTGCAGATTATAGTTTATGTACGGGTTTAAGAATAGGGTCGAAATCGCGTTAACGGACAGAAAAAATCAACAGACACGCGTACCGTATAGGCGTACACCTAGAGCTCATTATTTCACGTCTACCCGGTTTCACGTATTCGGGTGAAATTAACATTCGTATCTATAAAACCGTGAATTTGACAAATCCGTGTACACGTATATTCGCGCATTCGCGTACTTCAGTACCGAATTCCTGACTTGCAATTACAGTAGAAAATAATAATCAGTCCGTCGACTCGACATTGGCAGTACGTAGAGGCTGGCCATTCCTCTATTCATATTCGCGCCGTATAGGCACTACGTAACGATCGCTTAATATCCGCGAATACGCGAATAATACGCTGAAACGTGCGAACGCAGGTATTAAATTCACGTTTTTCATTCGCGTGTACACGGGACTCTGTGTTTACGCGTACGTATTAATTTACACTTTGTACCGAGTCCTCTTAAAACCGATTATACACAAAAAAAAAAACGTGTGCGTGATGGCCTCGCAATAACAACGATAATAGTCGGCTTAACCAATTACACGTTATATTGCCATACCGAACGGGTACCCGTTTCGCGTCCACAATATTATGTTTTAGATTTTAAAATATTCGTATCCTTGCGCCGGTGTCGAACGCACACACACATGTCAGAGGCGTGGTGAATTTCTTTTTACCCACGAAGCCGACAAAATTCGGAACGCCCGCGCCCTGTGAACCAAAAGTCGTATTATTCGTTTTTTTTTTTTCCCCCGGAGGGTTTAGAGAGCCTGGGTTTTATTTTTGCGTAAAATAATATTTCGATGAAACGGCGAAGAAGTGTTAATCGCAAAGCGTGGGTCAACTCCTACCGAAATATTTCTAATACCGCGTAAGTGATCACGCTAAAACCGTTTGTAGAAGTATACCGCAGTTCCGCCGAAATCGTTCTCTAAATTTTGACGTCACGCAAACAGCCTATGCCGGTTGAAACACATGTACAGCTGTACGGTATCGTCCGGATCGTTTTCCCCGAATAATTATCACTGTGGATTACGACGGACAGGCGCAATTGATTCGATATTATTGTTACCGCGTGATCGAATGAATCGGCGGCGACCGGCCTTGTTTTACAGATGGCCGTAAACATAATAATAGCCGTTAAGTGGCCCGCCGAGGGTTTAGACCCGTTACTTTTGAGTTGATAAAATGTTATTACATTCTGCTGCATAGGTGCGCGCCGTGATACAGGTGCAGCGGTGTATCCTATTCATCGCGCGTTATTGATTGTGTCGGTATAAACGGGAAAAGAAATGTAAAGCATAAACGTGTGTTGTTTTTTTTTTTTTTATTGTTTTTTTTTCGAACACGCGAGTGTTATTTATTTTTTATTTTCAATTTTTGATTCGGTACTCCGTTGGGCCGAGTAACAAATGATCTCGCGGGGCCGCAGTTGGTCGCCGCCGATGTAAGTCACGAGCCGCCCGAACGGCTGACAAAAAACGCTGAAGCCTTCGCTGAAGCACGTCACTGCGCACACACACGCACAAACACGCACACACACACACACACACACAGAGTCTCCGGGACGATTTTACGTTTATCATCACAATACGCAATAATACTGCGTACGATTGCACGTTTTACTATTATTATTATTTACGTTTCGACCGTGTGAATACCAAACATCCGCCCCGTCGTCGGTCGGCCCGTCCCGCGGGACGTCGCGCATTTATTATTATTATTATTATGTATTATATATTTGTGTACCGCCGCCGGTATAATAATAATAATATATATATATATGTATATAGGGTGTACGCAGACGGCCGTGTACCGTATTGTGCGCGTCGAAAGCGGCGGCGGCGGCGGCGGCGGCGGACTTACGCCCTGTTGAACGCAGTTACGCGATATTCGCAGCGATATCGTGTCCGTTACCGTTACACCGAGTTTCGTGTCGGATATAAATTACCGCGTAGATACAGCGGTCTCCGCGCCGCCGCCGCGCGGGATGAACACACCCGGTTACGGTGTTACGCTATACAGGTACCGGCCGGCCGCCGGAATCGTTCGATTCGTCTCCGTTTCCGCGGGTCGCGCGACCTCTGCCGCGCCAGTGTGCTCGCGCCGCGGCCGCACTCCGTACGGGCGTTATTGTAATACAGGATGTGCGCCCGCCCGCCCGCCCGCCTTGCCTGCGACCGCTATCGCTCCGAATTGTCAAA
Source organism: Cinara cedri (assembly GCA_902439185.1). Lineage (NCBI taxonomy): Eukaryota > Metazoa > Arthropoda > Insecta > Hemiptera > Aphididae > Cinara > Cinara cedri. The sequence goes on from CABPRJ010001427.1 coordinate 1,608,283, forward strand.
CGGAGATTATAACATTATCGTTGTTGTTGTCGTTGTTGTTGTTGTTGTTGTTGTTGTTGTTGTTTCGGTTTATTAAATTTTGCGGCGCCGCACGCGAACATCGTTACGACCCGCGGCCCTGGGGCTTGCTCGTCGCGCAACGTACGCGAGCGCACACGGTCGGCGGTCGTCACAACGGTAACGTCGCCGTCAATTTAGGGCCCGGATCCAGAGACGTCCGTGAACACTGCGCGTCGACAGTAAATCGGTATCTGTTCGGAAATTATGGAGAGCCGAGAACGCGTCGACAAACGTGTTTTAACCAATGCCGACCGTCATGTGACATGGGCCCGTGAAACCGGAGAAAAACGCGAATATTTCGCTTTTTCGCAGCGGCCGCGCTTTGTTCGACGGCGCCGTTTTTTTTTTTTTTATGAATACGTCACACCGGTGACGGCCGATCGGCAGTCCGTATCGGTCGGCGACGAACACGCGCAGAAACAATGCGAATTTCGCGAAAACGAAATTTCTCGAAACGAAGTATTTCTAACCGCTAACCCGAATGTTTTAAACTGTAAATATTCGCATGATAATTATATACCCGTGCATAAAACTAACAAGATTACCGTCAAAACGCTAAGAAATGCAAATAAAAAGTTTCACTTTTCGTGTATACCTGTTAACGGTACGTGAATCGAACTGCGTAGGCACTTGGAAAGTATTGCCTTAACTAAACACCTCCAACACCCCCCCAATAGCAAAACAAAATCGATGTCGTTATTCGGTCAACGGAAATTATAATCTGTTATCTACGCCGTGCGCAATTTCCACGCGTATCTAAACGGATCTTAACGGACGGACGGTAATATAAACGCAGTCTTTAGATATTTGAATACAAACAGAAATTACCTGCCATAACATACAAGAGACGGGGGGTTTTTTTTTTTTTTTTTCGCAAAGATATTATACACTCGGGTATTTTTCGTTTGGAATTTTGATCAGACGTTTTTCTCGCACAAACGTATCTCGTCATTATCATCATGACGTGGCCTCACTGTTCCGCAAGAGTTTTAGCCTCCACGGTAGTTTTCCTTCGGTAATCACGGTCCCGGATCTTATCGCTTCCGAACCCCTTTAGATCTTTTCCGGCTATCCTCCTGACCTTTTCCCCGTCATACCGATTTCCGTTCGATTTCCGCAGCGTTTCAATCACTGTACCCGTTCACTCTTTTCGCACGGCGCGTCCCCGCCGTCGAAGCCTTTGTCCCTTCGCGCGCACGACTTGTTATCATGACCGCGAGGTCGTTCATTTTCCGTATTATTAAATCGCTCGTTGCGGACATCGACATTGTTGTAAGGCTTTTAAAACTCCGGGGTTTGTCTTAAGATTATGGAGAGACTTTCGGCTAAGCTTATCCTTAAAAACGCTATAACTGTGCACTTGTACGTCGTATTCTGAAATGCGGTGTCTCTTATTTGGGATCCTCACATCAACGATTCCTCGAAGCTGGAAAGGGTTCAACGCGAATTCTCGAGGCACGCAAGCATTTAAATCGAATACCCGTCGTGCGCCCCGTCGCTATGAAACTGTTGCTCCGCAACTCGCTTTGGTTTCCTCGGCTGATACGTCTTTGGCGTTGAGTGGCATTCGCGATTCGGTCTGTTACTAGGTAACACCGAACACTCTCCCGAATCACTTTCTTTCATCTGATTCAGAGCACCGCAACGTTCCTCCCGACCGGTTGTTCCCAATTCGTGTTCCCTCTGCTTCCACCAACTCGTATTAAAAGATAAACGCGTCGGACGTGCGACGACGAACGCCGACGTCGACCCTTTCGTTTCTTATGGAACCTTTTCGCACAGTACCCGTCCAGTTAGGTATGTAAGTATTCGGCCGCGAGTGGTAAATGGCGAGTGGTAAATGCGCGCGTACGTGCACATTACCGTTCAAACGGGTCGTCCGGCACGTTTGATGGAAAAAAAAAATGTCGCCGAACGCACCGAGTCGGCGTCGCAACGCTGCTGGCCCCCCGGAGAAGCGCTCGCAGAGTTTCGGTGCGCGCACACGCGGCCGGTGCGCGCACACGCGGCCGGCGCGCGCGTACGCATCGACCAAGACGGTTTTCCGTTTTTTAATTATTTATCGAAAGAAACACCGCGGCCGCCGCCGATAGCGGTCAAGTCGACGTACTTTTATTCTCGCGGTCCGTACGTGGCACGCACCACGTGGCGTACGCGTATTATCATTATCGTCGTCGTCGTCGTCGTTGTTGTTGTTATTATTGTTATTATCATTATCATTATACGGCGACGTTTAATAATTTACACCGACGCGCGACGGCCGCAGCCCGCGCGCGTGCGTACGCGAGCGGGGCGGCGGGTGGTAATGATGGGGAGGGGGTGGGAGAGGGGAGGCGATAGAAAGTCGATTTCGTGCAACGCGCGTAACCGCACGGCGCACGGATATACGACACGATACGAGACACGATAAGAGACGATTATAATATTATGTGTAACGATTTCACGGCGTACACCGTAATAATAATAACAGTACGTACGGCCACCGCGGCGCGCGGATACGATCCGTTGTCCGCTCTCGTGTGGTTGTTTGTTATTATTATTGTCATACGGCCGGTGTGCACAGGTATTTAACAGGGCGTTTCGGGGAGGGAGGGAGGGAGGGAGGGTAAATATATACATATATGCGTGTGTACGCGTATCTGCGTTACAACGCGCGCGTTAGGTACTGTATCGAAAATCAATATGCGCGCATATGTACACACACGCATACATAGGCGCAGAGGTATCCACAACCCGGGCGCTTATACGTATACATTTTTTATCGCCACTGTACGCACGTATATTGGCGCGTACTATGCGGCGGGACGCAGGCGAAATCGTAAACGGGAAAATCGTGAAAACGATTTTTTCTTTTTTTTCTGTTTTGTTTATTGTGTATGTTGCGAAATATGATCGGGGCTTTATTTTCGTTCCGGCGGAGGAACCGTCTGCAACGAAAATCGAAAATCTTCCCGTCACGATCCCGTTCGAGTCGCGCGTTTGATTAAAGACGCACAATCGTACAATTCCGTACACGACACGCGAACTACTTACCTGTACATAACTATATTTAGCCCGACGACGGTGACAGAAGACCCCGCGGGATACGACCGACACATTAAGACGGACGACGCGGGCAAAGTCAGGGAGAATCTGTGTAACGGACATGTTGGAATATTGCGACGAGCGGTTCAATAATCGTTGTTTTTTCGGCACTCTTACGTTTCGGCACGAAACCGCACTGTTATTACATTGTATTGCCGGGTTTTTGATTTTCCGACGGCAACCGCAGTATATTACAATAGCAAATATATATATATATAGCAAACAGACGGGGTTTTAGTTCGAATAAACGATTCGACGTTGACGTTTCGAATTTCCGTCGACCCGTCGACGACGAAATATATTCCGGAGCATCGTTTCCACGTGGCGGTACGCGGCGTTTGAACAGCGTTCCGGATCGCTGTTCCGCAAAACGACAAGCTTAAAAAGTGGAATGTATCAATCGTCGACGGGTCGACGGAAATTAAAAGAGAAAAAAAATAAACCCGCGTCTATTGTGTTACGGTGATCGGCCACGTATACGTACGCGCATTACGAACGTTTGCAAACAACGTTATTGCAGTGTAAACGACAGTGTACACCAGCGGTTCCCAAACTGTGGCACTGTGACTCATAAAAAATTATTTATTAGATATTGTAGGTTTTTTTTTTTTTCTACATTCGTTGTTGATTTCAAATTGAATCTTATAAAAATAAAAATTCGGCTATAGCAATATTATATTCGGTGCAATTTTCAAAACCGATTATTATCAAGGCTCGGGAGTTATCGCACTAAAAAAAAAGCGTTAGAATTGATTGGATTATTGCAATAACAGGTATTCGAAATCGCACTTAAAAATCGCGAAAAATCGTTTTGTTTACCAAACGAATATAATATACTCCGCGTTTTGGGAAAATAATATTTCCACCACTGCCATCGCAATGGACAAAGCCTGAACGATAACCGTCAATTATCATATTATTCTCGCATACTAATATCTGACAAGGCCCCTGTAAACGAGGACACCCGACGAAATCGCAATCAAATCGAAAAAAAAAAAAAATGACAAAAATTGCAAAAAGGCTGCTCTAGACGCGTTTGGATCTGAACGCACGTAGTATTGCGCGGAAACGAACTCGAAACCCGCCCGGCGGTGAGCCCGAACGGCTGGCCGCGAAGTGTTGCGAGTGCACCTAACCGACTCCCGGGCGAACCGTCGGCGGGAATTAGTGTTCGATTTTTTCGCGCGCGCCGTCGGGGGAAAAAAAAAACCCCCCCGTCCGGTAACCGCTGTCGTCGTGCGCGCCGTGCGTAACCGCGTCGAGCGCGGAGAAAGAAACGAGATTTGAAAGCGGTGGAAAAAAAAAAAAATAATAAATACCGAGACCGATTGTTTCGTTTTGGCGCGCGCCCGTACGCCGTCCGGGCGCGTCGCCCGCCGAACGGTACCCGTAATGACCGCGCCGACACCCGCGCCGCCCCGAACGCCGAAAGCGCGCGAACCAACAGCAACGTTCGCGCAACAAAATGCGCGCGTAACGGTAACGGCAACAATAATAATAACAGCCGCAGCGGCAACGACGCGCGACGCGAGCGCGTCGCGATAACAGCGCGCGCGCGGGGGCTACGCGTACGCGATAACGCTGGGCGAGTGCGCGCGGGCGGCACCGCCGCCGTCCGGCCGACACGACGCGCCGCGCGGCGTCGGGCCGATCGGCGCAATCGCCGGCCCGTTTCGTTCTCGGTTTTTCTGGTTTCTTCGCTTCTGCGAAAACAACGGACGGAACTCGTACAATACCCGTACACCTCCACCCGCAAAATTTCAACGCGCTCCCGATTTTTCAACGGCGTGGGCGGAGGGGAGGAGGCGGAGCCGTCTCCGATCAAACGCTTTGTGCTCTACAGGAACTTCCCATTTAGGAACGTTTTTTTTTTTTTTTACCTAGTCGGAAACGGTCAGATTCTCGTGGTTTTCTCGACAAAACGGAAAATAACCGGCGATATTATTGTATAATTTTTGTTGATATCTGCGTTGCCTTGCGGGTGACAAAGTAAACAATTTACGGCTATAATAATACTCTGCTCAGAATCGTTTCTCGTTAGCGGCGGTTTACCGTTACGTACGGGGATAAATTAAATTACTGTATTGTCCTCTTTTCCGAATTCCCTCCTAAAACAATGCTCGTCGTTAGTATCTATAAGCTTTTTCCAAGTTTTTCGATTTTCGGCTTCACCATATTATATACACCCGAGGGGCGACCCATAATTAAGCCACACAGTGCCGATTAAGGGCGTTTTCCGAAAATTCAATCGTCCCGAGTTCCCTTAATTCCAAAAAAATTCGGTCCGTCATCACTGTAATTTCAAAACAATGTCAAACGTATTCTACAAATCGTATAATAGTTCAATAATCTTTTAAGTTTTACGTACGTTGATATAGTGAATATTTAAAAAATATCGAAAAATCACTAAAATGCGTAAAAACGCGTAACGAAACGATTATACTTTTTATTGCTCGTCTTTCGGATGGGGTGGACACTCGATTTTTAGAAGTACCGGTTATTTTCCTTTTATCTGCACGAAAACCTAATTGCCTACCGACTAATCGTTTATTACCTAATAACAACTCATCTCCCGAGTGCCCCTTAGTCATTATTTTGTTCGTCCCGAGTCGCGCACCGAAAGATATATATATTTTTATTTTTTTTTTTTTTTATCGTAACGGCGTTATCGATTCGTGTACAATAACAATATTATTGTGTAGTATACAAAGGGACATCGCCGTCGTCGTGGGCGTTTGTCGAGATAAAGAAACACGCTCAGGAGAAAAAAAAATCAAACCATGTTATATCATATTATTGTTTATAACGTCCGGATTTTATATATCATAATACTACGAGTGTAATTTTTTTCAATTAAATCCGTTCGCGGGGACTGAAAGTCGACGGAGAAAACGACGACGACGATAACCGACAACCGCGACGGAACAATATAAAATATACCGGCGCGCATAATAAATGTACACGGTAATGGTATTCGTTTTACGACGTGTTACCGTACACCGAGAGGAGAATAATAATACAAAACCGAACTCGACGAGACGTACATAATATTATTATTATTATTATTATTATTATTGTATTTTTATCTGCCTACCCGCGGTATAAGACGCGTCAGCAATACGTTTAAAAAAAAAAAAAAAATACACATATATATAATAATAATAATGAAAAATCCGGACGGTATTAATTTCAAAGACCTCCCGTAGTGGTGAGACCGTACGTATATAATAATAATAATAATAATAATATAAATTATAATACACCAGAAGATACAGAAAGCGATGAAGAAAAACACGACCCGGCATCTATATCTCTCGTTCGTTTCGTACTTTTTTTTATTATTACTGTTGAGCGGATACGTATTGTACCGTCGCTAAACAATGATGCGCGCACGCTCAAAACAGGCAAGTGCCTAACCGCGCGGATTCGTTTTGTTATTTTCACGTGTAAACACCGACGCGTGTGTGTACGCGACTGCCGATATTTCGCGCGCCCGATACATTGACGATGAAAAAAAAAAAAAACCACCGGAAAATAAAAGAAGAGCCGACACTGTGTACACACTTCTTGTACACAATTATGTACAAGAAGTAGAATACAGAAAACTATTAGATTTGTACTTGACGACAAACCATTGATAACGAAACACGAATCTGAGCGGAGTTTGGGAAACATGTTTTTAAATGCGGGCTTACCATACCGCGTCTATGAAACGCCAATACAAGTTTTCTGTACAAATTTCAGATAGTATCGAATATTCTTAACCGAATGACAAACAAAACAAAATTCATAATATGTAACTAAAATGTTAATTTTGAATAATAATTTTTCCCGGTTTCGTCCAATTATTAAGAAAACTACACGAAAAATCAAAAAACTTTTTTCTAATTCTAATTGTCTTAACATTTTTTAATTAGATCAAAATTTCCGGTAGAAAAGTTGTTTATAAAAAATAAAAAAATTGAAACCACAAATCATAATTACCGAAAACCAATACATTTCTCGTTCTCCTCAGAGAACGTAAAAGAAACTAATATTATATAGGTACGGCTGTCATTATTTATGCATAAGCTTATTATTACCATGGCTTAATAAACTCGATGCTGTTGGTTTTCACATTACGCAGTGATTTGACCAATTATAAAACTTAAAGATAAGAACATTATCTGTGCATCGTTGACGCTGTTTTTTTGGTAATTAAAATTTTTTTACGAGAAAATATAAAATCATTATTAAATTACGATATTTCATACAAGTACTCGTGTGTCGTCTCTCTCTTCGTCTTCTCCTTCGATTTCTCACCAACTATATTTACTCGCTCGTATCGCTGTTGGAAATTGAAATATCGACGAAATTGGCGCCAACGGCGCACAGATTATATTTGAATTCAAACAGCGGATAGGATTCGTTCTAATATCAAAACTAACAGCGCGATATAATGCCGTCCCAAATTTTACAAGTCGCGAGTTCACGAAAACAACTAACGTGCGCCGTAACAATATGTTCTTGACAAATACAAACGTTCGGCGTCGTGCGTACCTATATGACAATAATTGTTATTACGAACCGTCAAAACCCACTGTTATCACACCGTATTGCACCTAATCGAGTTGTACCTGTGTAACATTATAATATTCCGTATTCGATTATTCTGAAATGATCTGTCCAAAAGTTCTAAATACGTAAAAAAAAAAAAAACGACGGCTTTTCTCACGCCGTTCCCTATGAAGTGTTAAGCGCTCAAATCATAATATAATTATAATACGTTATACAATTTGTACACTATAATATAATAGTCGTATATTAACCGCGCGCGTCGTTAATATCCGCTAATACGGCCAATCAATATCGTTAATTACGATACTATGTAACAATAATTTATACATAATGCAAATGAAACGCTTTAAATTATCTATTAATAAATTGATGCGATTATTTATATTTTGTAACAGATCCGGCAGCCGGTCCAAATTTCGTCACAGATGAGATATGCGGATAATAATTAATTCGATTTTATAAATTAAAGCAACCGGCGATTCAAAAAATAAAGAAAAAAAAAAAAAAAAAAAAAAAAAAAGGCGAAATAATATTATTAACGGTCCTACAAATTGATAAATATGTATAAATCCTGGCTGTTAATAACAATGACAATTGTTTGTTTTGTATTATTTTTTAATTTTAGTTTATCGTGTAGTTAATAGTTTGACGGCAATTTGAATCGCGTTATAAATATTAAAATATCAATGTGTTACATATAGGTGCTGTAATTTATTTTTGACATTGCACACGATTCGCGTATTATTACTGTTATCGTTATTCAAATTGTATTAAAATTAAAATTACCTATGTATAATTGATACAAAAATTATGGTTCAAATATTTAAATTGGTATATTGATACACAATTAAATTTTAAGTTCAAAATTAGAGAACCGATTTACTTTTTTGTCTTTATAAAACGTAACGTCGGTAAATTTCTCTTTGTTTAAATTTGACGTCCAGTACCTGTTGATATAATAGAAATATTTTAATTTTTTTATATAAGAATTGTAGATAGTTGAAAATAGGTTTCCCATAAGTATGTAGATAGATACCTAAAAACTTCTTTGTATCTTACATTTATTTTACATTTTACAACTAATTTATACGATATACCTGTGGTTTTTTCTTTTATATTTCTATAAAAAACTTGAGAAAATTCTAACTGACTATCGTCCAGCTTTTATTACTATACAGAAAGATTAACGTAAGAAATAATGTGCGCATTATTTCGGAAAGTATTAATTTTTTTCGGAATTTGGGTTTTGGACAAATTATGAAATAAGCAGCTTTAAAATATTATATTTTCGTTATTTTTGGGGATGACTACCGTCTTTTTATTGCTACACGCAACCGATATTAAAAAAATCGGTAAATATCTGATAGGTTTAGATTAAATAAACTTGCAATTTTCTTCAACCACTAACGATAGGTATATTCCACTTTTAGTTGTGTGTATATCATAATTCGTGTGGTTTTGCATAGTATTTCACTACTCACTCATCCATACCAACAAAACCGAAAACCTAAAGGCGGGTATGGGTTGATGTTTGTGAAGAAAAAAGGGTAGTGGTTACACCCGCAAAAATAAGAATGACAAAAAATAACGGTAATGTTACATTTTAGAGCTGCTCGTTTCTTAATGTTTTTAAAAAACCAATTCTGAAAATGCTATGTTGATCACCTCGTATATTTCGCAAAATAAAGTGGCATGCAGTGCAATAAAGTAATATGCAGTGTAGTATATATTACAGTACCTACAAAAAAAAAAAAATAGTAGTTTTACTTACGCATCAAAACAATTTTTTTTTTAAACAAATTTATCAAACAATATTGTAAAAACAATTCATCTTACTTAGTGTTTAAAATTTACTTTTTTCCTATTGTTTTTTTTTATCCGTTGTTTTGCTTTTTTCACGCTTTCAATCTTCACCAGCTACTAATTGCGATTTATTAATAATTTGTTATTGTTCAGAGATTTAGTTTCCCAAAAACAATAACCCCAATGAGTAGGAAAACCTTTGTATAAATCACATGGGTACCTATTATATTATTTTGTTTTTGAAATTTTGTAAAATACAATGCTGCGTATGTTCAAAATAATATGTTGACGATGATATTCATTAAATTATTGACTATCATATTAAAATAATTTACATATCATTAACCCTATAAGGAAATTATTATAAATAAACAATAAGGTTAGGTTAGGTGTACAGCTGATAAACGTTATAATATGTAAAAAATACATTCGATTAAAGTTATTGATATATTATTTTATGCAATGCGTTTTTTTTTTTTTTTTTTTTTATCTCCGGTGTTGTGAATCAATAATGTCATAATATGTAATTGAAACTACGCAAATTTCGAAAAATCGGCATCTTTTGCGGTAGGTACAGGCACCTACGGTGGCGTGAACGTATTAGAATGTATTTTATACCAACCGAAAAAAACTGCCAGACCTAGAATAAAACTAGCTCTACTCGAAAACTAAAATCCGTTATGTACTAGCGTAGTGCATCTGTTATTTTCATTATTTCGCGTTCGAACGTTTTCACCATATTGTCGTCTATACAGCGCGTCTAGACACGATGTGTTGTAATACTTATCGTTATTTTCTTCCAAACGCTTTCGTATCATTGCGGTAAACACCGCCGTCACTCTATGGATGACTGACGGCCGTGGCCCGAGAACACCACACGACATATATTATTTGTATTCTATACCCGTGCTATAAATTCGAGTTGCCTATTATTGTAAAATGTGTATAAAACAATAATACGCTGCAGGTACGCAGTTTCCTGCGGCGTGCACGAGGAAACAGGAAATATCTAATTAAATCCGTACCTAGCTCGTGTATACTCTCAAATAGGTACCGTTCGGAAACTGACGTGCCTACCTAAGTATAAACTATAATAATAATGATGATGACGTCGGCGGTTATATTGTCGTAATCGATTTGCGACCTAGTATCGCACGCCGCTTTGTCCCGACGGCATAACCCGCGGTAATAAAATAAACCAGAAAATGGGTACTAAATACCATCATAATAAACCAATACAAAAGTCTAGTGAAATTAATGAAACATTTAAAAATCGTTTTTAATCACCTAGGTACAACTGAAAGTCAAAAGAGTATTGTTATTGCGAGGCTCCGACGTTGGCCGACAACCAAACGGACAGAAAAAAGATTGACAACTTTCAAGAACAAAGTATGAGGTTCAGCGGAGAACTGTAATATATGACGAAACCAGCACCGGCGACAAGTTTCGCCAAAGGACAAAGGATACAGTACGGTTAGGTTATTTTTCACTATGATGTCTTAACGAAGAAAACGAGCCTGCAGTTTGGGCGACAATGGAACGGAAACTCTCGAGGAAGAAGACCCGGGAAAAGACGTATTGCTACGGAGTATAGGCTGCACTTCGCTCTAATTCTAGAGGAGGGGTGGATAAAAATTAATCACAAATTAATCATTGAAAAACCTCCTCACATATAGTAGTATGGTGTATTGATGCGTGTCTTGTAATGACATGTGTGTTCTGGTAATGTTAATTCGTACACGAACCGTCCAAAACCAGGTGCACAAATAAACTTGTATAGCGAATGTCCATGTATTGGTTTGAAGCGGTATTAGTTATTCAAATTGGCGTTATTGAGTGTTGAATTATAATGTGGGTTTTTGCAATTGTCGTTTAGCAATATTTATGTTTGATGTCTATGCGAAACTTCAGTCACGTATTACTTACATGAAAGACGAATTATTGAGTATTGTCTTGTAGTGCAAATTATTCAAATTCTTTGTGCATTTCATACTATATTATGCAGATGTACGTCATGTATGGAATTGAAGAACCAGTATAAAGATGAACAGAAAAAAAGATATGATCTTCTATCCAAGCATTTTATATAAAGCAAAGTAAATATTTATTTAAAATTTAACTTTTTTTATTATCAACTAACGAATAAAAACATTGATAACAGATTGTAAACATTAACCTATATGCATATGGCGGATTGCAATGGTTTCGTGCAATTTCACAGAAAGGACTATCTAGCATGATATATATTAATTTGTGGTAACGACTCCATGATAAGACTATGAATTAGTTAATCATTGAACATTTTTTTTTTAAAAAAAAAAACGAAAATAATTGGAAAATTAATACAAATTATAATTACTTTTTATACATACACATATTATATACAATATATATATATATATATATATTTATACCGGCCACACTGGGTGACCTTCGTTCTTTATTATTATCGTCGAAACTATAATATAGGCATAGAATATTATAGACAAAATCAGGAAATTTTATGATTAAATTTTTGTCAATGTTACTAACAACAAAAGAGTATGATAATTTTATCAAATGATATCAAAAATGTACATGAAGGGTACAGGGAAAAACCAGAAAAGACACTTTTTTTCAAACTGAAGTAAACGTATTTTTAATTTAAAAACGTAACAATTTTTTTTTACAAAGTAAAATGTTCGAATTGAGTTTAATGTTAAAGTTTGAAATTTAGTAACCACAACATAATAATGTCATATTATATGATTGTTCAAGGCTATAGCCGTATATTAACCTAACACTTGCCTGGTTATAAATTGACCATCTGTTCTTTTTCCTGTAGGCCTAAACTTCTGGCATTCAATACTTTCGACTAATCTGTTTTTTTCGCCGTTTCGATCGCATAAAAGATAAGGCAAGTCAATACAAATTATTTGATACCGATATCGTCATTTTAGAAAAAAAGTGACTCTTTTGGTTTTTTCTTGTACCCTTGATATTATGTTTCTAAGGATAATGGTTATACAAAGAGTATTGCCGTATTACTCTATGTGGTTAGGTGGATACAGCCACAAATGAAACACGCCGAATAATGACACGTTGTTTGAAACCTATCACTAAAGAAAATGTATACATACTCAGTGGTATAGTACAACCACAAATTAGATGTGATGTCGTAAGAGACATCGAAAGGACTTAAGTGCAAGCTGACCATAGACACCCAATGTACAACACAACACCAGTTGAGTTCCGATTAAAATCGAGGAAAAGTTTTTTTTTTTAAAACAAGTAGGGCAATTGAAAAAGAAGCAGCCCAGGAAAGAACAAAGCGACGGAGACAAAACATAAGGTAAAGTAACGAGAATGACATGATGGCTATAGAACCAAAAGAAGGATTATACATAGAGAGAAAACTTTCCCTTGGAACCTCTAGAGAACAATTAACCGAATTAAAGCGGAATGCGAACGAACAAGAAAGAATTTGTTCAAATGGGAATTGTCAGAGTGTTCATCAAGTGAAAGAGTACAAGACAATAAACATACATATAAATGCCCTGACTTTGAAGGGACGTTTAGCAAAGAAGATATGGACGAGATTAATGACAACGCTATACAATCGGCAGCTTACTTGACGGATAAAATATAATTGCGAAAAAAAAGGGTACGAAAAGGAAAAGAAGACTCTATGTGTGTAATTTCCATAGTGTTTTTTTTAAAATTTACATTTGTTTACATTTATTTATGTTAATATTCATAATATCTGATTTAACATCGGAAATAATTTTCTTACATAATTATTTAAATGTAATTTTAGCATACAAATTAAAAACTATTTAAACATTATTCAACTTGTGAGGGAGCAATTACTCCCCCCCAGGATATCCGTGCTCTTCTGTGTCACCTATGATGCGGAGTTTGGGAGTTGAAAATTGGAAAAAACTAGAGTCACCGGTGCATCAGAGTTGGGTTCACGTTCAAAAATCTGCACTAGTTGTGTCCCGAGTTTATACTATCCGTATAAACTTATATAGTTCAGTCGTATACTACCGTAATATTAACATTGATTATTGTAATAGTTTACAAGTTCAGAAAAATAAATCACAATATACCCATCTTAATATAGGTATACCAGTCAATAGACGTTTTAAAAAGTAAATACTTAACATTAAAATGAGAAATCAGAAAAAACGAAACAAAATTGCAATTTACAAAAAAGAAAAATTAACAAAGGATAAGATGACAGAATAGATCCTAGGTCCCGAGTCAGTAAAAATAAGAAGAAAAATACTTGTATTGCTTTTAGGAAATTGCCTACCGAAAGTCGCGACGACCCAACCGGTAACCGGTATAGTACCCGACATTTTTTGGGACCCGACTAGTGTACTATACCAATCAAAACCGCTAGGGTCGCCCGGGACCGAAATCGGATGCGGCCAGAGCAATCATAATTGATAGAGACGGGCGGCGAAACAGTGTACAGCCGTGGCAGCAAAAACCCTTCGGGAGTCCTCTGTGTAAACGCGGAAGACAAATGTTTATTATAAAATTTAAAAAAAAAAAACGCACGTCCGAATTGTAGGTAATTCGCGACCGAACGAAACAAGCCCCCTCCCTCTCTCCGTGGGCGCCCGCAGGAAATTCATCAGGGAGGAGCAGTGTCTCAGTAAAATTTCGAATGGCCTTTTTTTTCGGGTACCTTTATTTTTACGGATATGAAATTACATAAATTATCAATTTGAAATTTCAATGTCCGAGGGGGGGGAGGGGTCGGTGGGGTGGTTAGATGCTCCGTCTTGCCCCCCGGGCGACAATATACACACTAGACAATTGACGTTTTATTGGGTATATCACTTACTCGCGGCTCGGGCAATATATCTACGCGTTTTACACCGACCGTTGTCGAAATTCGATTGTAAAACCGGGACACTACCGTGTAATAATAATAATAATAATAATAATAATAATAATAATAAGATCGTCGTCGCGGGACATCGCCACTTGCGATCCGCATTTAAGCCGTCGTTTTCGGGCGTTGCGACGACCCGCCCCCGTACCGAATTTAATAAGGTAGGTAGGTATATACATTTTTTTTTTTTTTTTTTTTATTTCTCTCCTCATCACGCCGCACAAGTCCGAGTTTATTATGTTATTATTATCATTTCTCCTAACGCCTCGGCCGCCGTTACACCCGTATCGTGTATTGTTATTATTGTCGTCGTTATTGTTTCGTCTGTTCGCGGCGCGTTATTATCGAATTACAGCGGCGGGCGGCAGGCCGCGTCGTCGTCGTCCTCGCGGCCGCTAACCGCCACTACCGCGCGCCGCCGGGTCGTTGGTACACGCTGTTCCGGGTATAGGTATACGCCGAGAAGAAACGATGAGGAAAAAAAAAAAAATAACAATAATAATAATAATAACAATAAAAAAACTACACGCATCGGAGGCGCTTTTCGTCGTTACGAGCCCACGCTCTCAAGGTCCAAGGTGGAAAGGAAAAAACAACCGCCGAAACATATTTCATTGTTGCCCCGACGAACGCGGCCGCGCTAAATGCGTGTCATATTTACGCGCAGTATCTTTTTTCTTTTTTTTTTCTAATCGTACTAGAAAAAGGCCGCCGTTATTGCGGACAGAGCGTCGGTTTTGCTATTTTCGTTACCTGTTGTATCGTTGAGGTTTTGCGGTTCTTACAGCGATTGCGTCGTATCGCAATGGAAACGTGCCGACCGATTTCGTTGCGAGGCGACAAAACCTACACACGACTCGATACCGCGCGATTTTTTTTTCTTCCGGAGATACCTATTACACCAGGCCGCGAGTTTACCGGGACCAAGTCCGAAATGACTGGGGACTCACAACGAGAATTTCGACGCGTCCTGCGACGGACTCGATGGGGCGGCGTGTGATCGGGCGATCGGATTTTATGTTGAGAATGATTGTCTGCAGAGCCATTGGCGGGGCCGTGGGGGTTAAGGGTCATATACCCATATTGTTTTACACGTTTGAACTTAAACTTCTCCCGAAGAACTATATTTCTTATTTTTTAAATGACGTAAACTAATTTTATAGCCGTTTAAAATACCGCGTAGGCATTGTACGAGAACTCGTGCGAACGCAGCGGGGCGGTCCCGACTCGGACGTCGCGTCGTGGCGAAAAAATGAATTTTTATCGCGTAACACCTAATATACTTTCACAAAATAAAAAAAAAAATCGATTTCGAACTCCATCACGGATTAAAAATTACCGCGTTTTTTCACGCAACGCAACGAATATTATTATTTTCTTTTTCTTTTACCTGGTACGTAGTTATAATACACCGAAAGACATATTTTTTTTTTCTAAATAATTGGCCATAAATACCGATACGGCCACGTGGCATCGTGAAAGTTAAAAACCGCGTTCTAGTTCCATTACCATTTTCCATAAATCTCGGGAATTTGATTTTTTTTTGTAAATGTACATTTTACAATAAAATTTAAAAAAAAAAATCGGAATACTGGAAAAATTTTAGCGAGTTATTTTTCACACCGACTCTATCATTACTCTGAACTCATCATTATATATATATATGTATATTTTTTTTTTCTACAGAGAAATGATGGTATGCCGGAAAACGCGATCTCGCGAAGAAGACTTTGGCCCGTCCGGCCGGACGAAATGGCGATAAAAAAAAAAAAAAAAACAACACCATCTATACAGATGTTCCTCCATTACCTATAATATTAGCCGACCGCGAGGACGCGGAAACGCGTTTTTTTTTTTAAATTTAATTTCATATTTTTTTTTTTTTTTCCATTACGAAACCGGCGTAATTAAAATCTATATTAAAAAAAAATATATATATATATTTACAACAGAAGAGAAAAAAAAAAAAACTGGTTATCGGTCACACGCGCGCGGGTACACACACACGAGACCGTTTCGGCCGTATACTCGCTAATCTTTACTCCTATAGAGGGACAAAGAGCGAGCGCCACGCACTGCGGGCGGCGGGCGGCGGGCGGGACAGGAGCGTACGACTGCCGGTTTTTATTATTATTTTTTTTTTTTGTTTTCCTCTATCTTTCCGTATCTGGTCACAATCTCGACCCGCGTAATTATTATCGACGGAATAACGTTACGTTACGAATAAAAACGCCACGTGCACGACGACAATCGCGCCGGCGCGGACCGTGCGGTTTTTCCCCGGGACTTACGCGACCTCAACAACGCCGCCGGCCGTCCGCCGTCCTATCCGCGCGCGTGCGCCAGCCGCACAAACGCCACTGGACGTCCGACAACCGCGCAACGGCGGAAACAAATTATACCAAAANTGTATATTTTTTTTTTAAAATTTTTTTTTTTTTTTTTTTTGTCGTTTATTCAATTTTTTTTTTCTCTCAAAAGTCTTACAACAAACAAACAAACAAACAAACAAAATATTTACCGTCGTTAAAACAATAATTCATATTTTAATTTTATCACTCACAGTTTTTTTTTTTTTTTTTTTTTTTCATTATTAATTATTATTTAAGTATTATAGTATAACATAATATATAGGTAAGTATAATATTATTATTATAACATGTGTGTATATTATATTTTACTATAATTTGTATTGTAAAAAAAAAAACATTCTTGTCGTCGAGTTCCGTTTCCGTTAAATCATCGGTCACATTCAATAATAATATTATAATTATTTATATATATATATAATATTATTATAAATAATAATTATAATAATAAAAAAAAAAAAAATCGGAAAAAAAAACCAAACGAAATACATTACGTGTGCATTTTTTTTTTTTTTTTAATCGATAATAATTGTTTTATTTTTTATATATTTACACACGATCACAAACAGTACACAAAAAAAAAAAAACACACAGTACAAATAATACATTATTTTTATAATATTATACAATTATTATTGTTTTAATTATTATTATTTTTATTATTGTATATAATGTATACACGCGGGTATATTATGTTGTACGTACAAAATAAATAATATATTTATAATAGGTTTTTTTTTTTTCCACATCGTATTTACACATTAATATTAAATTATTATAGTATAATTGGACAGGACAAAAGGGTATATAATATTATTAACGATACAATATTATTATTACACATACACTCTTATCGCTATAGGAACCTAAATTAAATTATCAACGGGTACGAAATACCGTCGAAATGTTATTTACGCAATTGCATATTATATTGTATAATTAGATAATAATAATAATAATAATAATATTATAATAATATGGAGCGTTGCAGTTGCGCTGTCATTGCAATCGAAACGCGTGTTTCTGGAAAAAAAACAAACGTAAAAAAAAAAAAAATATTCAGTCACAAAAAGTACAGGACAAACGTAACACGGTAACCCCGAAATCGTTTACTAATGACACGCACACGTACGAGGGTGTTTCACTCGGTCCGTTTTTTTTTCTGAAATTGAAAACATTTAATATTTTATTGACGGCACTTTGGGCGACGGTCGAGTATATTTTCGGTTACTAAGTCATTACCGAAATGTGTCATATAGTAAATCAAACACTTATAAATATACAAAAAATGATCGAGTCGACGCGATTATAATGACAACGCAACGACACCGTTTTGATTATTATTATTATTATTATTAGTGAATACACGAGAAAAAAAAGACAATTATTTGTATAGAAAAAAAAAAAAGACAAAACAAAAATTCACGTTTTTTTTTTTTTTATGTTTTTAACATTTGTATAAATTTAAATATAAATTACAGTCACTTAATTTCCGAATATGAAGCCCCGACCGTTAACACAATCCAATAAAATCGATATCGCAACTGTATGAACAATAATTTATTACACTATGTTTGGGGAGTGTTTGTAAATGAAAAAAAAAAAAAAAAAAACAAATACAAATAAGGAAATTTATAATTGTCACACAACACAAATATTGCCTATATGTTTTCCGGATAAATGCTATAAAATTAATAAATTAAAATTTGAAAATAATGAAAACAAAGCGTAAAATTAAAACTGAAGACTAGGTACTAAAATTATACAAAATATACAATAAAAAAATGAATAACAAAATCAACAAAAAAATATACATAACACATATACCACAAATACATATTACCTATATTATTTTTAAAAGAAGAAAGAGGTACATGTTCAATTTTTTTTTTATTAAATTTTTTGGTGCAAATAAAAATTTGTTACCAATATAATATTATATTATTACAATAAAATTAATAACTATTGAGAAACTATACAGAAGTACAAAAAAAAAAAAAAAACATTTGTTTATCATAGGTACTTGCGATTATTATAAACTAAAATTTACTATTTTAGTTTATATCAAATATGAGGTAATACTGAATACAAAATTGGAATCATAACATTTATTAAATTTTTGGAATGGTATAAATATATATATATATAAATGTTGTGTAGAAAAAAATCACACTATTTTGCAGCATTTTATATTTAATTATTATTCTGTTATTCGGCAATTTATTAATTTATATTTATTTATTCGTGTGCATTAACTAGAGCGGTGCCAAAAAGCAGTGATAAAAAAAAAAAAAAAAAAAAAAAAAAAAAAATCATGAAAAAAAAAAAAAAAAAAAAAAAAAAATTAAAATTAACTCAGTCTTATAGAATAGGTTTGAAATATTTGAATTAAAAGTACATAATATGAATTAATATTATCATCAAGGGCAAAGAATGGTAGAAAATTTGGACGGATATTCAAAAAAAAAAAAAAAAAAAAAAACCAAAAAAAAAAAAAAAAAGGAAAGAAAA